>JAASFV010000142.1:0-36923 GCA_023334015.1 Globisporangium paddicum
ACACACACACACACACACACACACACACACACACGAGCAGCATCAGCACTCGACACGTCGTGCAGTAAATACGCGCGTAGGAGCACGCCAACGTACGCGCAGCCGCCGCTTCTCGGCCAGCGGGTTGTCCACCATCGCTTTGCTCTTCAACTTGAAGAGCAACAGCAAGTCGTACCTCTTCAAGTCGATAATGAGCTTCATTATCATCTTTGACGAGTCATAGACGCATTCCCTTCTAAGTACGACTTCTCCTCTTCTAAGTACGATTTACAGCGTGATTACCTCACAATTTTTGATCGCCATGCTGCGAACGAGTGGAAGCAAGTTGAGCAGCGCGCTGTGTCGCGAGTTCTCGGCGAGAGCTGGCGCCGGCGGCCTCGCAGGTGCGTACGAGAAACTGCCCACATGATAAAGAGCGCACCAGTGGCTCTCTGCTCGTGGTCTCCGGGTCTCATTTGAGTGATTGCTGACTGAGATATCGCTCATCAAATCTTGCTTCCCCCCACAGGCGCGAGCATCACGGGCGTCGCGCGCTTTTACAAGGACGTGGGCGTCAAGACCGTGCAGGACGAAAACGGCCAGGAGCTCTACGCTGTGACGCTCGATGGCAAGACCGTGCGCACGGGCGGACACATGCGCGTGCACCTGCCGAACAAGGAACTGGCGTTCGCCGTCGCGCATGAGTGGGACGCGCAGGAACACGACATCCGACCCAAGACCATGCCGATGATGACGCTTGCATCCACGGCGCTAGACCTGGGCAAAACGTCGAGCGTCAAGGAGATCGTGGACGAGATGATGCACTACTTCCACACGGACACGGTGTGCTACCAGGTCACGGCCGACCAGATGGAGAAGCTCGCGGCGCTCCAGACCAAGAAGTGGAACCCCGTGCGCCAGTGGTTCGCGCAGGAGTTTGACGGCGAAGTGGACGTGAGCCACGGCACCATCTCGGGCCTCACGCACAGCGAGCAGATCGTCAAGAACGTCCGCGAGCACCTCGAAAAGGTAGGTACTTGGGACCGAAGCCTGTATCTTGATGTTGCTATAGGCTGTGGTTAAATCTAGGGCTGTGTGTTGTTTGTGACGACAGCTGAGCGATTTTGAGCTCGTGTCACTGCGTCTCGCGACCAAGGAGTGCAAGGTACGAGCGCTATTTTATGCGAATGTTGGATAGTAGACTTGCCATCGACTCATAGGGTGTTGTAAAATTCTTATTGTAGTCGCTGATCACGGCGGTCGCCCTCGCCAAGCGCCACATCACGGCCAAGGACGCCATGGAACTCTCGCGCATGGAGGAGGAGTTCCAGATCAGCCGCTGGGGACTCGTGGAGGGCGGCCACGACCTCGACCGCGTCAACTGCGCCGTCAACCTCTCGAGCGCGTCATTCATGCTCTGGCTCTTCCAGAACCAGCACTAGGCAAGCGACCAAACGATGGACCCTAGACAAAGGTGAAAAAAGCGCAGGTGGGCAGTGTGAAAAAATGCAAAGCTCCCGCTGTTATCACTCAGGCAACAATGGAATTTACGGATACAACACACAGCTACTCCTAGCAAAAGAGATAGAGAGCTTGACTGACAGGAAATGCAACTGTGCATGAGGGCCTAGATGGTCAGCACGTACGAGAGGTTGGTCGTGACCTCCTTCTCCTCCTTGGAGCGCTCGTCCGGCGCGAAGAAGCCGCCGCGGAAGAGCATGAAGAACATGGCGAGCGACGCCGCGAGGAAGACGCCGCACGACATGACGGCCACGACTGTGTGCTTTTTTGCCGACGACGAGGTCTTGTCAGTCTGGCCGTCGGTGGCAGGGCTTGGCGGCTTGCAGACCTGGCAGTCGGCTCCGGTGCAGAGCTCCAGTGCGAGTTCTTCTTGGCCAGTGGTGTTGGCGCTGGGAGTCGCCGCCTTGTCGATGCACATGGTGTCTTTGAGACGCAGGAAGAGGCGGTTAGCAGTCGCACTGGGAAGATTGGCCATCATCACTGACGAAGACGAGATTGTGGACTGATACTGCTGCTGACGGAATAGCTGGGAGGCTTTCGCCAGCCCGCTGCCTGTTGTTTTGCCTTCCAAGGTGTCCATAGCGCCACTACTAGGGACTGGAGAGCTCAGTACCAGAGCGACAATGTCGTCGATCTTGCAGCTGCCGTTGACGTAGGCTGCGAGGCTCGCACCGTGCTTGCTGGCCTCAGTATCAGCCCACGATGCATTCCACTGCGCGACTGCGAGGCACGCAGTGGCGTTTTCTACTGCAGTGGACTGGAAACGAGCCCACTTGAACGGCAGATCCTGTATTTATTAGCAACACGACGGGGACAGGTTGGTACTTATAAGGTAGGCACGTGAACATTGAATGAGCGAATCGTACCTCATGGAAGCTGCCTTCCTGGACAAGCTTCCAGTGCGCGCTCTGGTATAAAATCTGCTTGCTGTCAGCCGATTCGAACCCGGCGACCGCTCCAATACTGTCGCTACTGCTAGTGGGACTCGCGTGACTGACGAGGATGAAGTCGCTCTTAGCTGCCTTGATAGCGACCAAGTCGAACCCGTCCATCACCACGACCGAGTTGCTGGACGAAGACGACGTGAAGCCCGCGGCCATTGTTGCGTTCTCGGTGTTGCCTCTCTCCGTGAGGAAGATAGTGAAGAGCTTAAGTCTTGGGGTCGCTTGGACCGCCTCACGGAATCCCAAGAGCAGGACCAGTGCGACCAGGAAGAGGCGAGCGACGCGAGGCGATGACTTCATCAGAAGAGAGTGAGATAGAGAAGTGAGACGACGATGGCGTATAGGAGAGTGGGCGCCTGAGTTCATGGGAATCCCCAGGGTGCGAGGCCTGCAGTCTCTCAGCTCAGTTGACTGGAGTTGCACTGTCCACAGTACGTGGCAAAAGCTCAACGCTTTTGTCTGACTACCTGGCGGCCGTTACGTTAGCTTATCATCACGAAGGTGGAAGATTAGAAGGAACACGAATGACAAAGGATACAACAATAGCAATAGACATATAAGCAGCCACACACTCAAGAGAAGAACTGACTATAGTGTGGTGTATCCGCCAGAACTGGAGAGCTACCCGAAGGAAAGCCAGCGAGCGAGGCTTGTGCGCGAGTTCTGTGGCTTCGCGATGGCTTCACGTGGCGCATTGCCAATGCAACGCAGTGGCCATTGAAGGGCGGTCCACGAACATCAGCGAAAGACAGTCGCATTGCTACACATCCAGCATTGGTGCTGCCACTTCTCTGGAGGTCGTAGCGTGGCGCCATGCCGAAGCGACGCGAGTCAATCGTGGCGATGGGTTCACAATGTTCAACCGACCAATATTAGCCAATGAGATTCTTTCTTCTATTTTCATCCAATCAGAGACTTTTAAAAATGAAATATGATATATGTAGCATATGCTCTTTGAGAGGATTGCTTTTTCGCGGGCTTTTTTTCATTTCAAAATTGTTTTTACTTGGCATTTGTATCGCAGCTCCTCTTCCTCGTTAAAATAAAACTCAGCTTTAATTACGAGAGCAGGAACACACCAAGCGACCGACATGAGTGCGCAGGTGAGCGCGTGCGTCGACGGCCCTGTGCGTCTGTGCCTTTGAGCGGATGCCAGTGTACTGACTTGTGTTATCTTCCTCTCGTGCGTGCGCAGGAGCTGGACGAGCTGGACGAGCTGGACGTGCTGATGCCGCGCACCAAGTGCGTTTTCCTGTGGGCCTTTTCGCGCGTTCGTCAGTATGTGCTGTGTGGCTAATGAGTCTCTGTCTGTACGTGTATGTGCATGTGTTGGTGACGACAGAGCCGCGAACGAGCGCGCGCAGGTGGACGCGAGGAGCCTGAAGCAGTACATGGAGGCGTCCAAGGTGCGCATTCGTGCTGTCGCTACGTTCTAAGTGCTCGCATTGTGCTGATTACATATATATTCTCTATCATGTTGTGGTTTTACGATACGTATTGCAGCAAAGTGCATCTAACACGATCGCAAAGTGAGTGGTGACTCTCTGTCTGCTGCTGGTGTATTGTATGGAAATGCTAATACGCTATCTTGATGTTTCACATGTTTTCTATTAGACGCTCGTCCGTGATGGTGCGCGGCGACGTGCGCAAGGACAATCAGGGCTTTGAGGACATTGACGAGTTTTGGGCCGACGACGACGATTTTGACCCCAAAGACGACGAAGACGATGACGACGAGAGTACGTGGGGGGACATGTCGATTACATGCTGTCTTCCTATACAATGTTGTTGTTGATACTAACTGTGTTGAATGGAAATGCCGAAAATGAACAGCGAGCATGTCGCGCGATTTGTCGATGAACGCATCGATGGGCTCCATGATGAGCGAGCGCCAAGTGCGGCTCTCGGGCTTAAGCGCACAGAGCAACGACTACGACTTTGGCGGCAACGAGGATTACAACGACGACGGCAACCTCTCGACCGACACCATGGACCTCGACGACGAGCCGAATGTCGATGCCAGGTCCTCCAAGAAGAGCAGCAAGGGCAAGAGTGCACTGCAGAGCAAGAAGTCGTCGTCGTCATCCTCTGATGCACAAGAGCAAGCCAGATCCGCAATCAGCTCGAGAACTGCGCTGACCACGCCAGCGCCTGCTGTCCCCAAGCCAAACAGCGCCAGCTACTCCAAGTTCAGCACAGCGTCATCTCCGGCACCGAGTCACGATTTCAACATGAGCACGTCCTTCGACACGGGGTCAGCCATGAAATCCATCCCGATCCCCACGAGGCGAGAAAAACAGGATCTGGGCTCGATCAAGCGGCTCATTGCGCGAAAATCACTGCAGTCCATGTCCCCCAGCCGCATTACAACCCAGCGAGGCAGTGCCGGTCGTGACAGTGCTGACAGCGACTCGTCGACAGAGTTGAACGGCAAGAGGAAGCGCGATTCCTTCGTCGACGGCGCTGGCTTTGACGAAGTCAACAGCCCATTCTCGCTCGGCGGCGATCCAGTTTCACCACTATCTAACGCCAGCGAGCGGAATCTGGATCCGATCAAGTTCTCGGACAAGGAGTTGGCGGATTCCCCCAACATCCGTGTCAAACTCTTCAAAGGCAACAAGTTTGGTAATGCACGTGCCGGTGACGACGAAAAGACTAGCAAGAAAGGCAAGGGCAAAGCGGCAGCAACAGCCAAGAGTGGCAAGAGTTCTAAGAAATCTGCAGCGGCGGCTGCGAAGAAGCCGCCTCCGGCTACGAAGCGAGCCAAGACCAAAGTCTCGTACAAATCGACGTCTGCGGACGAGTCGATGGACCAGCAGACAGATAACGACAACGACAACACGTTTAACGCCAGTACCAGCGACGACGCACTCTCGGATGGCGAGGAGAGCGATTTCGACGAGAGCAAGAACGGCAAGCAGGTGAAGACGCACGATCTCTCGTATGCGCGTGACATCTTCGACGACGCCGACGACGAGGACAACGACGCGTCGGGCGTGCGGCGGTCCAAGCGCCGGCGCTTCAAGCCGCTCGCATGGTACAAGGGCGAGCACTACATCTACGAGCGACGAGAATCTGGCGTGGGTCTGGTGATCCCGACAGTCGCGGGAATTGAGCGCGCTGGCACCACGACACCCACAAAGACTGCGCGCAAGTACACCAAGCGCGTCGGTGCGCAGCGGAAATTGGTCAAGGCGTTCCCAAAGAAG
This sequence comes from Globisporangium paddicum, assembly GCA_023334015.1. Taxonomy (NCBI): domain Eukaryota; phylum Oomycota; class Peronosporomycetes; order Pythiales; family Pythiaceae; genus Globisporangium; species Globisporangium paddicum. Next base: position 5,654 of record JAASFV010000142.1, read on the forward strand.
CAGCTGCCCAAGGGTCTGGCATACGAAGAAGGCGAGTGGGCCGACCTGTACGACACGTCGGCCGGCTGCATCAATAAGATGAACGTGATCTGCCGCGCGAGCGAGATCGAACACCGTGAGCTGCCGAGCGTCGACGGAGAGCAGCCCGGATTCGCTGGTCAAAGCTTCAACTTGCGTAGTTCGCATCCGTTCTCACGCTGGATCTGCGGCAGACTGGGGCTCCCGCCCGGTGCGGCGAAGGAGGCCGAGAGTGTGGGCGACGCCGTGCAGGTGTTCTACGTGACCACGTGCCAGCCCCAAGCCGTCGAGGTGTCGTTTGGGCCCGTGACGGACGAATACTTTGACACGGCCAAGGCCACGCGATTCCTGCTCAACCCTGGCGACGAGTTCTACGTGCCGGCACGCAACGCGTACTATTTAAAAAACTACTCAGAGAAGGCGACGTGCGACCTGCACTTTACGATCATGAAGCCCGACCTGCCGCCCACGGTCGTCTCGTCCGAAGCAGCAGCGGCGGCTGATGGCAGTGAGTCGCCCGACTTTGGCGACGCGAAGAGCGAAAACGTGAGCGACCGACGGGCCAAGAAGCAGCAGCAGAAGCGGCCCAAGCCGTAGAGCGTGTCAGTCTCCATTGATGATTGACGATTTCTCGAGACATGGTCGAGTGGAGCGAATGGCGTCAACAGCGAATCAGATAGACAGCGTTGAGAAAATTGGCATACAAGTAACGCTTTGCGGCAAGCAAATCTCCGAGCACGTCACAGATCATCTCGCCGTGATGAGATGGAGACCAGGACGAGATGTGGAGATGTGGACCCTTCCGCTTGTGAATCCGAGCCGACTTCCGGTGAGCTTGCTTCACGAGGCCACGACGACACTTTGAGAGACAGCAAGATGAATGGACAGACGCCGTCGTGTGTGTGTGTGTGGCAAAAAGAGCCGTGTATTCATTCTACACGGTCGAATAAATTGCAGAGCTCCTGGGCTGCTGCTTGTGTGTATCTATCTGTACAATACTGGGCTGTTTTTCTCCTCCTATCTCTATCCTATTCCTTATAATCCTTTGTTTCCTGCTGCTTAAAAAAAATAGAGCATTCCCACCGCGGCCTGGGCTAAGCTAGTTCCCGGTCGTGCAGCGGAGCTCCTGGAGCTGCGCGCGCGTGAGCCGCAGGTCAAGGTTGCTGCTCCAGGCGCACATCTGCTCGAACGAGTCGTGCGTGAGCTCGACCTGCTGCACGATCTCCTCGGAGCTCGGGTGCTCGACGAACTTGAGCGTCTTGGCAAACGTGAAGGGCACGTGGCCCACAGCGGCGTGGCACGCGTCGCGCTCGGCCATCGAGTCACCCACCGACACAAAGTTGTAGTACGTCTCGGGCGCGCTGCCGTCGTCGCTTGTCTCGCTGTTGTTGTTCATGAAGCACTTGCGCGCGATGAGCTGCATGACCTCGTGCTTCCACGAGTTCGAGTCGCCGCCGACGCCGAAGGTCTGCTCGTACCAGCTGCGTGCCGAGACGATGTGAATGTCCGAGAGCGCGAGCATCTGCTGCACGCCCGGCAGGTAGAGCGCGCACGACATCTCGACCCAGCCGTACTCGGCGGCCGTGACGACGAACACAGGCCCGAACGACACGGCCTTCTTGAGCAGGCGCACGACGTTGGCCTCGATGAGCGCGAGCACGCGGCGCTGCTCGCTCGTGGCCAGGATCTCGTGGCCGCGGTACTTGGGCAGCAGGTTCTCAGCGTGCAGCCACGAGCTCGGGCAGAGCGTGTCGTCCCAGTCGAAGACCACGACCGTACGCTCGCGCACCGAGCTGTTGCTACTGCTCACGCGCTTCTTGGATGCGTGCGCGTGCACGTGGACGTGCGCGTCGTGGAAGCGCTCGCTCGGCGCGCGCATCGTGTCGACGGTCGAGAACGCCATGCTTGTGTGTGTGTTTCGCTTGTTGGGACTTTTTCCAGAGTGAGCAAGCGCAACACACAAACAAACAAGCAAGCGCCTGCTGCGATGTCTGCTGTTTTCCTTGCGTCTGGGGCTGTTTTTGTGTGTGGAGGGACTCTTTTTCCTCCCTCAGAGACACTCCGCCCCATACAAAGAGCAAGTGGGAGAAATGGTGTGCAGAACCGGTGCACACTTGGGTGCTACCGTACTGTTGGCATCGGCTGTACGGGCATTTGATTAGAAGCTGGAGAAATTGGCAGCAAGGATCAAATCAAACAGGTTGCTTTCTGCATATATATATATATAATCTCTTTGAAAGTGTTCGAGGCAATCCATGGGCAGAAGTTGCGCTAAGCTTACCACTATCTCTCTTGCTGGACTACATATTGTTTGAAATTTTAGCAAAATAAGCTCAACACTTCAGTATATGTTGCTGTTTGCAGATGTTTTGCCCCTCTATTCTTGAGTCCTAAATGTTAATTCGCACATCAGCTATTGTACATTTAAGTGCTCAGAAGACACACTGTTTTCAATCTAAACCTCTCAAGTTTTGATTAGAATTGGCAACTCAATGATTTTAAAATGTTTGCAAGGCCTCTAAGCTGGCTCCATGGACAAACCTTAATTGTGAGCTCGTCGAATAATCCAGATGCCAAAATAAAGTTGTGTAATCCAGGTTTATACAATGCATGACAAGTATAATAACTGTTTCGCATTTGTGCGTGTATAATACCGTCTAGGTAATGTCTGAAAAGAGTAAGCACTCCTATCAGGGATATGCAAAATGTATGCAAAACATTCGTTGGTCCCTTTTGAATTATTTGGTGCCCTCGCCAGGTGAATCTTTAATATTTAGGCTTCACCCAATATACATACTTTCTGTGCTCAATCAACATACATGTGGCTCCAGCTTTCCATCTCCACTTCTCTATACACATGTGAAAGGTTGAGGAGGATATTTCTGTTCCTTTATAAACGAGCTTGCAGCCCAATAGACGAAGCTGTACAACATCGTTTATAAGAGCCATGGAAAAGAAGGACAAATGGACGAAACGGAGCAAACCAGCCAATCAGAGACGCGCATTTTCCACTTGCGTGCGCGTTTGAAACTGGTGGCGGCTAGGGCTGCGGTGGATACTGCACTTTCTGCGTCCTTTCGTTTTTTGCCTCACATCAGTGGCAGGCATTTTGGAGTGAATGAATGAATTGGTGCGCCACCGCAAGTCCAAACTCAAATCGGCGAGATGGCTTCCATTATTTTGCTCACAAAGCTGCTTTGCTGTTCACGAGCTCTGTTTTTCAAGCTTCAAGCGCTCCATGTCGCCTCTGCAAGCAAACAAGTAAAGCTGTGCTGTGTGTGTCCGTACCGTAGGCTGTACCGTAGTTTTGACAGCTCTAGCCGTTTCATTATTTTTTGCTGTTTTTCAAAATGCAAAGTCCGCCCTTCCATTTATTGTTATTATTATTATTATTATTCACAACTGCTTGTTTGTTTGGGTGGACCAAAAAGCCCACACAAAAATCTTTTGAGCTTGACCAACAATCAGATCGCAGCTGCCAGCGGACCCACTTGACAAGCGAGTGGTGCTGGCGAATCTGTTTGTTTGTTGCTGCCATTGTCGGATCAGACAAATGTCGGATCCGTCGCTCACTTGTACGGTTTGTTGCACACTCACACAAAGGAACAAGCAAACACATTTGTGCTTGCAAAGCATGCGCTTGTGCAGTTGCAAATGGGTCATTTGTGCGCGCCTCTGACAGACTCTCTATTGCTGACGCGCGAGCAGAATGCTGGAGAGACGCTCTGTGTACAAGGAGCCATCGCCACGCAGCAAGGACGCATGTGCCATGCGCCATAGTCATGTGGACATGGCTGCTTTTGACAATTGCGACATTATTCATTTTGCAGAGCCTTTTTGCGCGCAAGGTGTCTCAGTCCCCTCTTTTCGCATATAGATTTGAGGTATGCTGTTCGATAGGTTGGTGGGTCTAAGGCGATTGTTGTTGCTGTTGCGCATCCGGTGCGAAGCCATGTGCTGCGGTTGTTGACCAGCGCAGGCGCGTGTCGTCGTATGGGGCGGTGGGCTGGCAACAATTGCAGCAGTTGCGCTGGGTGCGTCGCCTACAGATGCTCGTTGAGGTCCGACGATCTCTGAACTCTTGCGCTGGTGCAGCCGCAGTCAAGATGCGCACAGCCACTCGCCTCCATGTGCATCGTCGGTGATAATCGGCCGTAGGTAGAAGCAGGTATGCGCACACCCATGCATCCGCAGTGTCGAGGTCGCCATTGCCATGTGATCCTCTGTCTCTAGCAAGTGTCACTTCCTCGGTCTCGCTTTATCTATGAATGCGCATGGCTTCGCGCAACTGACCACAGAACGAATGGCACGCGGATGATTTTCGTTTGTCCAATGGCCAGCATCGTTTCAAGCCTCGCGCCACCGATGTATCTACCCCGGTCACCCCGCTGGATCCTGCTTCGCTAGGGCCAGCACAGCTTTCAGATACTGCTGAACCTCTGCGAGGTGGCCGTAGTTCGCTTCGAGGAACTCGCGAGGCAGGCGCCACAGCTTAGGATAATACTGCATCTCGTGCGACCGCAGGCACCAGAGCAGCAGCGAAACGTGGTACGCCTTCAGCGTGTGGGCCTTGGCCGAGTACCCTTGGTGTAGCACCGCGAGCTCGAGCACACTGGGGGCGATCACGAGGTTCCCGAACGAGTTGATGAGCACGATCGTGCCGACGCTCGTGTACGATAGCGCCTTGGGCGTCTTTGGGGGCAGCTTTGTGACCACGTCTGATGCGTTCACGAACGCAAACGTCGCTGGCACGGCGTGATTGTACTTCTTCTTGAACGATGTGTTGCCGATCCTTGGGCATCCGAACGTTGTGCACGTGACATTCGCGATATGGAGCTGTCCGACAATGTCAAAGCTGCAGAGCGCCGCCAGCGCACCTCCGAGGCTGTGACCCGTTGTCAGGATCTTGCGCGGGTCTTGGTCGTAGAGCTGCTTGACCTTTGTTAGGACGCGTTTCTCGACTGATAGATATGCCGTGTAGAAGCCCGAGTGAACCTTTGGAGGGTTCCGCTTGCAAAGGAGCCAATGCAGCCACGTGCGTGTCGTCTGTGTGACTGGATCTGCTGCGTTGATTAACTTTCTGTGTCGCGCCGTTGCTGCTGACAAGGTCACTTGCGAGAAATCCAACTGTTTTGCTGTGCGGTGCAGAGACATCGCAGCATTCAGATCCGTCTTCGCGTTCTTCTTGCTTGAGGTCCCTCGGAAGGCGACCACGATCATTGTCGGCGACTCCAGGATCAGGCAATGCGTGTCGGTGGCCTCGTCCTGAATGACCTCCACAATGGAGAACTGGGGATCGCCCACCACCTTCTGGACGTGCTCAATTTCAATCTCCGAGTTCTTGAACGCGCTTTCGTGCTTCCCACACGCGTAGACAAGCTGAGCGAGGTTGAATGCTTCAATCTGTTTTGCCATGATGAAGTGCGTCGGGTCGATTTGGTCGATCTCTCTCAGGTCTTGAAACCTGGTCTTGATGTACACGTCTGACTCGTAGAGGAAGTACTTGATCTGCTGATGCTGGTGCTTGTGGTTGATGGTGTTCGTACCTGAAAACCAGCCTTTGAGCCCCAACGAGTCCTCTGGCAGTGCACAGAACATGCTCGTCGCCATCCACACGGCCAAGCATGACAGGAAACCGAGCTGGAGCTGCACAGCGCCCATCTGGATCACGCGCATCTTGTTCGTTCCAGTGTCGCAGTCGACCGGGCTGAAGAGTCGGTCGAAAGGTGCCAACCATGCTGCGATGTGCCCGTCGAACGTGATGAAGAGCACAGTTTCCCGAAGATGCAGCACGAAGACGTTGAACTCAGTGAAGATCCGAGCAAAATCCTGGACAAATATGTGCTGGAACGACCTTCGCGCGCATGAACTCTTGTAGAGAGCGATCGCCAGCAGAACTGCGTCAAAGACAGTGATCACGATCGCATCGAGGAGCAGATGTGGCTGGTGGGTTGACTTGCCGTGGACCAAAATTAGGCGAACCGGCGTGATGAAGTTCGTCATGGGCAAGAAATCGAACACGACGGAGTTGCGCCAACCGAGTGTGAGCCGAAGCACCGCGTAGCAGATAATGAACATTGGGATCATGTTGGCGAACCGCTTTCCGCCGACGAACCGAAGCCAGCACTGCTTTTTCCTCCCATTCTCGACTGGACTTGCCTCCTGGAGCTCAATTGTTGACCAGCCCGCGACGAGGTCGATATAGAAGTCACTCAAATGGGTGAGCAGAAAGTAGATGAGAGCTGCCAGTAGCGTGTTTGTAACCCCCATGAGTTCGCGACTCATTCTATCGGCTGGATGGAACGCGTTCCAGGCGTTCGAGAAGAGCGAGAGCGAGGAGAACATCCAAGCAAGCCCGGCGAGCCGGAGGATCTCGGTCTGGATACGCTGCCGTCTTGGATGTAACAGAATCCGCCTGATGAAAAGAGTTGCCGCAACCAAAATAGTTGTTTGCACAACTGCATCCGCCCAGACGCCATCATCTCCCAAATCCGCCTGATTGCTGGCTGTACCTCCTGGCGCCGGGCCGCAAACGCCATACACGATCTGCAACAATGGGAGCACAATCACTATTGCATACACGGCTGTGTGGAACACGTTGATCTCCGACGATGCTAACGTCCCCAGCTTGATATGGGAGCGCTCGGCGACTTTCATCACATTCCGCTTGAGCGCCTTCTTGTGGAACGACAACGTTTTTCCTGCCACGTATGTCGATATTCTCGATTCATGCGGACCCGGTTGGCGCGCAATACCTGCTGGCTGCCGCAATACTTGCTGGATATTTGATCGCGTAGCCCTCGCAGTCGAGAAAAGCTGGTCGTGAAGTCGCGATCGTCTTGCTTGCAATCGCCCGAGCCGCGTGTGGAGAGGCGATTGTGTCTCGTAAACCGCAGACTGGTGCACACGGCTCAAGTTGTTGAAGCTAGCGATAGAGTTTGAGACAGCTTCATCGGCTTCAACATCTTGCTCTAACTTGCCAGGGATGGAAGCCGGGTCGGTGCTGTCGACTGCAACTTCAAGCGAGACTTTGATCTCTGCGACATCAATCGGCACACCGCCATCCTGCGCGAGTGTGTGCAGCGAGTCTTTACCCCAGTAGACCAGTGGCGACGATAGTTCGCGCTTGGAAATGACTACACTGCCACGCTTCGGCACGCCATCTGCGCAGTCGTTGCTCCCGCTCGGCGTCCGCTCGCTGCCACTGTCGTCACGGTCGTCGCGACGCACGCGCCTTTCGCATACAGCGCTGTCGTAGAGAACGTCGTTGCCATCAACGTCTCCTATCGGCCGCACCCTCGCGCTCGTAGCAATCACATCCATCGCAGCGGCGCCATCAACTACACGCGTCCGTTCAGCTCAAGCGAATTTCCAGAATGGCAAAAACAAGAATGCGGAATGCGGGCTTCAAAAATAGGGCCGAGCGACTTCAACTTGCCTCAATCTATGTGGCACTCAACGTTATTTGCTTCCCCTGTCCGAATTTAACGTTATTTGAATCCCAAAGCAGTGTGGCGAAGAGATGAAAATAGTGTCTACCACATCAGTTTCGGGCGCTTCCGGCACGGGGGGCACCCAGAACTTGTCGCAGAGTGCGGATTCCGGAACTGAACAACGCGAGTCAGGAGCTCAGCACGTCTGGCACTCGGGAAGAAGCGCGCGTGACGGAACGCTGCTGCTGGCCTGTGCTACTTATTACCAGCTGCTCTCTTTCTCTCTGCATATCGCCGACCTGCGCTTCAGAGACGACCAGAGCGCAGTCCCTTCTTCTCTCATTGAAGCAGTCCCCAGCACTTCACGATGGCGTGGTCCAAGAAACCGAACGGGAAAGGCCGCGATGACGCCGCCGCTGCTGCCAAGCAGCTCTTTGGCGACGAGCGCGCGGTCGTGGGCGTTGACGACCTCGTGCTGTTGAGCACCGTGAGCGAGATTTCGATCCTCGAGAACCTCAAAATCCGCCACGCGGCCGACGTGATCTACTCCTACATCGGCCACGTGCTCGTGGTCGTGAACCCATACAAGTGGCTCGACATCTACGATGAGCAGAGCATGCGTGCGTACACCCACAAAGCGCGCATCGACGTCCCGCCCCATGTGTTTGCGACGGCGGAAGAAGCTTACCGCACGATGCTCAGTGAAGAGGACAACCAGTGCGTGATCATCAGTGGCGAGAGCGGTGCAGGGAAGACCGAGGCGTCCAAGCAGATCCAGAATTACATCGCAGGCGTGAGTGGTAGCGGCGCTGGCGTGGACAAGGTGAAGCGCACGTTTCTCGAGAGCAACCCGCTGCTGGAAGCCTTTGGCAACGCGAAGACGCTGCGGAACAACAACTCGAGTCGCTTCGGAAAGTACTTTGAGCTCATGTTCGACTCTGCGGGGCGACCACAAGGCGGTAAGGTGACAAACTACTTGCTGGAGAAGTCACGCGTCGTGAAACCAGGCAAGGGCGAGCGCAATTTCCACATATTTTACCAGTTGCTGGCAGGATTACCAGATGGAGCGCGCAAGAAGCTGCAACTCGACCGAGCAGAGCATTTCCAGTACCTCAAGGCGAGTGGATGCTACTCAGTAGACGATGTCGACGATGCTGCGGAGTTTGAAGACACGATGGCTGCAATGCAACACGTTGGCATCAAGAGAAAGCAGATCGAGCTCGTGGTGCAGACTGTCGCGGCTGTGCTGCACCTGGGCAACATCCAGTTTCAATCCGAGAGCGTCAGTGACTCCGAAGGCTCGTCGGTGCGGGATCGCCGCTCACTTGAGATCGCATGCGATCTGCTTGGGCTAGACGCTGACCGATTAGAGCATGCGCTGTGCTACAAGTTGCTGCAAACAATGGCGCCGGGTGGAAGAATTGAATCGTACGAAGTGCCGCAGAACCCAAGTCAAGCTAAGGCGCAGCGGGACTCGATCGCGAAGAACGTGTACGACCGCCTGTTTGACTTCCTCGTAGAACGCATCAACCACGCCCTCGACATCGAAAAGAAGGCGGAGAAGAATGGTGAGATCCTGAACGAGGAAGATATGACCAAGATCGGTATCCTGGACATCTACGGGTTCGAGGTGTTTGACAAGAACGGCTTTGAGCAGTTTTGCATCAACTACGTCAACGAGAAGCTGCAGCAGATCTTCATCGAGCTGACACTGAAAAGTGAACAAGAAGAATACGCGAGAGAGGGTATCGCATGGACGCCAATTCCGTTCTTCAACAACAAGGTCGTCTGCGATTTGATCGAAGCGAAGCGTCCGACTCCAGGCATTTTCCTCATCCTCGATGATACGATCAAGACGATGCATTCCCGACAAGGAGAGGCTGTCGACTCCAACTTCCTGGAGAAAGTGGCGAGTCTGCACCAGTCACATCCGCACTTCTCTAAGCGCGGCAAGACCTTCGAGATCAAGCACTACGCTGGAGATGTGCAGTACAGCACGGATGGCTTCGGCGATTCGAACAAGGACTTTTTGAGCAAAGACATCGCGCTGATCATCAGCGAGAGCACGAACAAGTTGATCCGGTACATCTTCCCCGAAGAAATTGATCTGAACGACAAGCGCATGCCTCACACTGCAGGGTACCGGATTCGAACGCAGTGCGAAGCACTTGTGACTGCCTTGATGGACTGTACTCCTCACTATGTGCGCTGCATCAAGTCAAACGACCAGAAGCAGGCGAACAAACTCGACGATCGACGCGTTGTGCACCAGATCAAGTATCTGGGGCTTTTAGAAAACGTCAAAGTGCGTCGTGCTGGTTATGCATATCGTGGCGACTATGGTCGTTTTGTCGATCGCTTCAAGTTGCTATCGAAGGAGACGTATCCGGAATTTCGAGGAACCGACAAGAAGGGAACTCAAGCGATCCTCCGTGCTGCGGTGAAGGTGCTGCCACAGCTGGAGCATGAAGTTCAACTCGGGAAGACGATGGTGTTTATCCAGACACCAGAGATCTTTTTTGCGTTGGAGAAACTTCGTGAGAAGAAGATCGGCTCGTTTGCGATTCGAATCCAAAAGGCGTGGAAGAAGTATTTCGGCCGTCGACACCTGCTGCAGCTCAGCAACGACATCACGAAGCTGTATACATCGAGCAACAAGCAGCGTCAACGAGTGAGTATCTATCGGCCGTTTGACGCGTTCTATCTCCTCGATGAAGTTGTGAACGATGCGATCATGGGGATTATTCGCCATTATGGAGATTCCGAGAAGATCGTCTTCCTGGATACGATCGAGAAGGCATGTCCTGCTGTCATCAACCCGGCAGCAGCAAATGGACTCGCAAAAGACGCCTCTCCGCTTACGCTTGAAGCCCGATTGCTGATCATCACCGACAGCCACCTGTACCTGATGGAGAAACGGTACTGGCAACCTGTCGTGGACCCGAAGAGCACGTTCGATCCGCCACTCATGTACTTACGACGGCGCTTGTCGTTGAGTTCGATCGAGGAGATCGCCATGAGCACGCTCGCTGACCCGTACTTTGTCCTGAAGGTTCGCCAAGATCCGCTTTTCCCCGAACCTGACAAGAGCAACTGGATGGACAACAAGCAGACGATGGTGTGCATGGGCACGGGCAAGAAGTTTGGACTCTTCAACCGCCGTCACCACTGTCGGTACACTGGTAAGATCTACAGCAACGACGTGTGCAAGCTGCTGGAGGTGATTCCTGACCGAGGATACTATACGCCCGTTCGCGTTTACGACAAGGTTATTGGCTTGTTCTCCACGGAGATGGTCGAAGATCAGCTTCTGGCGTCGGAAAAGAAGACGGAGATCACGGTGACGCTCGTCGATGCCATTCGCGCGCAGACAAAGAGCGTCATTTCGATCACGTTCAGCGACTCGATTCGACTGCGGACGGTCTCGAATCCGAATTTGTCCAAGTCTCCAGCGCAGCAAATTCAGTTTGTAGCAGCCAAGCACGACAAGATAGTGGGTGACAGGCTCAATGTACAGATCCACGTCGAGCCTGGCGTGCCGGACGAGTACATTCGCAAGCGCCGAAAGCGCGAAAAAGCTCGGCGCAAGAAGATGGAGCGGCAGCGTGAGGAAGAGCTCGCTATCCGTGCTCAGCGCCAGGCAGAACGAGAACGAGAGCGAGAGGCTGAGCGCATCCGCCGCGTCGCTGATAAGAAGGCGAAGAAGCAGGCAGAGAAAGACTCTCGTCGCCAGTCAGTGACGCGCAAATCGTCAAAGGGCTCCATGGAGCAGGCGCGCAAGTTTGGCGAAGCGGTTCAGCAGGGCTCGTCGTCGACTTCGCTGAATGGTGGGCAACAGTTCGGTGGCGCGAATAGCGAGCTGGCTGCCGTTCTAGCTCGACGAAGAAGCGAGAAGTGATTCGAGTCGCAGTGAAGAAGTCGAGAAAGAATCAAGAGTTTGTGAAGAAAGCCGGCAGGGACGTGAATACAAGGGTGGCGTCGACAAACATACGATGGTATGACTTTATAATGCATGCAGAGGCTTTCTAACTAACGTGGTCTAATAATCTACAGACAAGGACGGGAGCTGGGACAGGCGCTCGACGCCGGCGCCTGTGAGCTTGGTGCAGTACCACAGGTTGATCGACGTGAGGTTGACGAGCGCCGTGAGGTGCTGCAGTCCGTCGTCCGTGATCTCGCCGCATTCGGCGAGGTTGAGCGACGTGAGCGCCGTCATCTTGGCGATCGTGGGCATACCGGCGTCCGAGATCAGGCCACAGTTGCCCAGGTCCAGGGACTTGATGCTGGGCATGCCGCTGAAGGCCTCGAGGCACGCATCCGTGAGCTTGGAGCAGCTCGCGAGGTCGATCGACTGCAGCTTTTTGAGCGGCGCGAGGTTGCGGATACCTCTGTCGCTCAGTTTATTGCAGTACCAGAGAACGAGTGTCTCAAGCTCCGTGAGCTGGCAGATGACCTCCGTGCTCGCGTCGGTCAGCAGGCGGCAGTTGGCCAGGTTAAGTGTGCGCAGCTTCTTGAGATTGGCAAGGTAGCTGATACCGACGTCGTCCACGTGGTTGCAACGCATGAGGTTGAGGTTCGTGAGATTGATGAGTTTGCCGAGTCCCAGGAGCGCGGCGTTGCCCACCTGGCGGCAGTTGGCAAGGTCGACGATCACGAGTGAGCTGATCTGTGAGAGGGAGGCCGCAATGCCTTCATCGCGAATGCCCGAGCAGCCGCCCAGGTAAATCGACTTGAGCTGCGTGAGCTTTGCCAGATGTTGCAGCCCGTCGTCAGTCACTTGATAGCAGCTCACGAGGTCTAGCGACGTGAGGCTCGATAGCTTGGCGATGGATTTCAGCGCCACGTCCGTCACTTTCCCGCACTTCATGGCGTTCAAGAAGCGCATCTTGGAGAGCGATTCGAGATGCGCGAACGTCTGGTCGGCGATCTCGCTGCAGTACCACAGGTTACACGACGAGAGGTTCTGGAAGTTCGCGAGCACCTCGGTGCCGTAGTCCGTGAGGTTGTAGCAGCCAGCCACATCCAGCGTGATGAGCTTGGTCAGCGGCGCGAGCGCGCGCAGGCCGCTGTCCGTCACTTCGCCCACGTTCGCGATCTCCAGGTGTCGTAGGTTGACCAGGTTTTGCAGCGCGCTGATGCCCACGTCCGTAAGCTGACTGCAGTTGGACAGGTTCAGGTTCGTGAGTGACGTCATGCTCGCGAGCGCGCAGATGCCGACGTCCGTGAGCTGGCCCTGGTTACAGTACCAGAGATTGAGCGTGCGCAGGTTGGGCAGGTTTGCGAGCTGGCGGATCCCCGAGTCTCCGATGCGCCGGCAGCCACGCAGGCTCAGGTTGTCGAGCTTCTGCAGCGTCGAGATTGCAGTGACGCTCTCGTCGGTGAGCTCCGTGCAGTACCCGAGGTTGAGCGACGTGAGTTTGGCGTTTGAGTGCACGAGCTGCGTGACGCCAGCGTCGGTCACCTGGAAGCATCCTTTCAACGCCACGGACCGCAGCGTCGGGATCTTCGTCAGCAGCTGCACGGACGTGTCTGTGATGTTCGAGCAGCCCGTGAAGACGATCTCGACGAGGCTCGGGAACTGCATGGGCAGCTTGACGAAGTGCTCATCCTGCAGCAGACGTCGCGCCGGGATGAACGAGAGCGAGCGCGTCACGAGTCCAAAGTCCTTACCCAGCAGCTTGTTCACGAGCATTAGGCGGTAGATCTCGTCGACGCTCAGGAATCGAGCGATGATGTGGTGCACTGACGCGAGCTTCGAGACGATGGGGGCGATCTCACGCTGCGCGACGCTCGCTGTATCAGATACACTATGCTGATCTTCTCCTTTGATAGCAGCAGCGGCCGCAGACGACGATGTGGCGGCCTTCACGACCTGGCGCCAGTGGTGGAATGTCTTCTTGCGCCACATGTACGTCAGTCGGTCGTACACGCACGAGCAGCAGTTGTCCAGGTCCGTCTTAAGCTCCTCGTGCGCGAGCGCCTCCTGGTATCCGCTCACCTGCGCCTCCGTGTCGCACACGCACGTGGAGCAGATGTCGTCAAGCTCCTCCATCGTGAAGGGCGACGCCCCGACCCCACTGCTGCGGCCTGCCATCGATGGTCCAGGCGCTTGGTGGTGGCCGTGGACGCGCTGGTCACGAGACCGGAAGGGACGACGAGTTTCTACTTGGCGTCAACGACACTGACTGGGGCCTTGCGTTGCCTGTCAAGGTGGCCTGGACTGGCTTCCGCTCGTCCATTGGTCAGCCATTGGTCAGAACGCGTCGCGTCGCTTGAAGGAGCAGTCTGGAGCGGCAAGGGATGGACGAGCGAGCGAGAGAGAGCGTTGGTGTGCGTGACTTTCGTCTTCTGACTCCAGCTGTTTGCTGTTGATATAGGAGTATATACCGATATCTACTACGCCAAACGTCACACCACAGTCACATCACTGCGTATGCCTATATTACCGATTATGACGGGCATAGACAATCGAGCCAGATTTTGAAACCTCTGTGGACAAGAAGTCGCGCAGAGGGTGCAATCTGTCACCAAAAGCAAGACGTACAATTGGTACGAGCGCCGCGCGCACTTGCCCATATATTTTGCTAGAATCAACGTCTAACATACAAAATTGTTTATCATTTTGCTCATGTGTAGCACCAATAACCACACCGTGCTGCAGCGCCGCGTGACTGGTCTGGTGGCGTGGGACCGTGACGGCATGGCGACGTCAAGCTTCACTGATCGAGTACTGGGTCCATCCCCGTGCCTACTTCAAGAACAGCGTTTTGAAAGTAGATATCAACAGCGGCTCACGCGGTAGAAGACTTTGCTCAACATCAAGGACCGAAGGTACATCAAGACAGAGGCACTCGCAATGACCATCGCTTCACTTGGGTGTAGCAGCTCCACGGCATGCGTGTTCTTCATTTTGGTGCACTCAACGACGATACATCGGTGTACCGACTGGGACATTTACCAACTGAACAGTGCCCACAACCACACGTGCACCAGGATCCCTCGTCCAACAGCAAGACAAGTGCTCGAGACATTCACTGCCGCCTTGTTCTCTCAGCCATCCCAGATATTCTAGGCAAGTAGCTTCAAGAACTCTTGATGGGCAGCGAAGAGATGCATATCCACTCTCGCATGGCGGGACGGGTACTACAGCTCACCAAAGAAAAGAGCACATCTCGTTTGAGAACATTTCTGATACCACTTTACGCTCGGGTTGTCCAAGACTATTGCCAGTGCATTTTTGGCGCTGATGGCGCTCATCTTCGTCATCAAGATCAAAGGCACCATGCTGATACTGGTCACCCGAGATGAAAACCTGGAGATCGTCGTCCTCGCAGTCACCGTTTGCTCATCAAAGTTTCTACCTGCCTGGCCGGTGGGGTCAAGAGCTCGGGCGTCCCAATGCTCTGTGACAGGGCGCCAGATATTCTGGCGGTGGCGCGAAATATGGCTGCTGAGAATTTCATTATCGCCTCCTGCACGATCCACATCATTCACAACACTAAACACAACTTGTAACGGGGTACACGAGTGAGTTAAACCGCAGTAACCACTCTGCCAAACTACTGTTTGTGCAATATCTTTAAGACCAAACTTAGTACAGGTTCGCACTGGCTACCCTACCTGGAGCCAGATGCGTACTTTATTAACCGTTATGGCCAGCAATGATGCGGCCTTGTCATTGGCTATTATTACAGATAAGTAAGTAGCCAATCATATACACTGAGCTTCCATAGCCAGTCAAACTACATTTATTTAGGCCTAGCTATAGTATACAAAGCTCTAGTAATTTGCGTCCGCTCTCAGGGCCGCCCTCAGGGCCTAAATAAACAGTCTCCCTTTTGCCTCGTTAACAAGCAAGTTAAAGTCGTTCCCCTTTCGCCCATATTGCTCTGTTGTAAGCAGGCAATTAGATCGGAGGAACTGCTGACCCCCTTAATCACGAGTCCTTGTGTAAGTCGTGTAGCACACGCTTCCTCAACTCTGTGTATCATGCTGAGTAACTCGGGAATGCCCGATTACAGCGTCGACGCGTTGCCGCATGGTGGAGCGCGCGCAGTCTCCACAAAATGCACACCAGCCATTGAGGAGGCACTGGAAATGTACATCAATGACAACTGCTCGTATGCCCTCTCGCAGATGCGCGACATGGTCGCTTTCGACTTCAACGTCGACATCGAGATGTCGACGATGAGCCGCCGTATATTGGACAAACTCTACACTATCAAACAGGTAAGCATGCGTGCGTTTTCTTTTTGTCTCTCTTTTGTATTTACAATTCTAATATTTGTTTGTGCATTGCACAAGTCCGCGTGGAGCCGTCTACGTACGACAACGAGATCAATAAAGAAAAGCGAAAAGAGTTTGTGGACAAGCTCGTCTAGCACCAAGTAGCGGGTGATTACATCGTGTATTATGATGAAACGAACTTTAATCTCTGCTGCAAGCGGACGCAGGGCAGAACTGTGAAGGGCGAGCGCGCGACTGTTGAGCTTCCTCCTTCCAAAGGAACGAGTCTACAGATCCAGCGTGCTGTGTCTGCCGCCGATGGCGTTGTGCTCCACCGCTTAGAGAAAGACAGCATCAAGATGCAACAGAACGCAGAGTACGCGGAAGCCGTGTACCACGCCGCGAAGGCGTCCAGCGGCTACTAGCAGCACTACAGCGAATAGAAGATAGTTATCGTTCTGGATAATGCTTTTGCTCACCACCAGACAGAAATTCGATTTCCGGCATTCAGGGACGCTGTGCTGCTGCGTCTTGGCCCGTACTCGCCAATGTGTAACCCCATCGAGAGTTGCTTCAGTGCGTTGAAGGCAGAGATCAAGGCCTTCCTTCGACGCAGCACCGACATGATGCTCACACGCGATGGCGACTTCTCAACTTGGACGGAGCAACGGATGTCGCTGCTCGAGCAAGCTGCTACGCACTCCATGACGTGCATGACGCCGCACCTGGCGATGGTCCAACACACGCACGCTCTCAGGGCTGTTGAGGCAGTTCGCCGTTTCGAGGATGTGCAATATGGGACGTAAATTGTCGTTTTGTCCGCTTTGGCTGCGCATTTGCTCACACTGCATGCCGCTTTGGCCATTTGGCCAGGAAAAGTGTCGCGAACGGTAAATAACCCAAGAGGACGATTACAGTCATCGTTTGCTAGGGTTATTTGACGCTTACGCAGAGCCATGTTGTTGTATGCTGAACCCTATATACATGTGGGCCACACATGGATAGATTGCAGCATACAAGCTATTTTCTTCTTTTTTTTTGGCTGGTTGTCATTTTTTGAAAAGCCATAATGCGGTGCCACTACGAGGTGCTCGCGGTGGAGCGCGACGCGGACGCCAAGCAGGTGAAGAAGGCGTTCCACGTGCAGGCGCTGCGCTGGCACCCGGACAAGCACCAGAAGAACAACATCTCGAGCGACGAGGCCACGCTACGCTTCCAGGAGATCCAGAGCGCCTACGAGGTGCTCAGCGACGCGCACGAGCGCAAGTGGTACGACGACCACCGCGAGCAGATCCTGCGCGGTGACGACGGCAACGGTGATGGAGATGACGACGACGAGGGTGGCGACGGCCTCAACCTCTTCCGCTACTTTAGGTGCGTCACTGTGTACTGTCGGAATCTGTGGACTTATGGGTTGATGATAACCATTGGTTACCGTTCTGTGCAGCCCTTCGGTGTATTCGGGCTTTGGCAAGGACGAGAAGAGCTTCTACTCGGTCTACGACGCGCTCTTCAAGAAGGTACTGTGGCTCATAGCGCTATCGCTGGTATATAAACAAGATGATACTAACTATGACTTGATAATTAGATCGACGAGATGGACATTGCAACCGTCGCGACGGCGTCCAATGTTCCGCAAGAGGCGCCGTGCTTTGGCGACAAGCGGGCGTCCATGGACGACGTGAACGCGTTCTACCAGCACTGGGCGAGTTACATTTCGCAGCGCACGTTCGCATGGGTGGACGAGTACCGCACGCTAGATGCGCCAAGTCGCCAGGTGCGTCGCGCCATGGAGAAGGAGAACAAGAAGCTCCGTGATGCAGCCAAGAAGGCGTTCACAACCGAGGTCCGAGAGCTCGTGGACTTTGTGCGGCGTCGGGATCAGCGCATGATCGCGTTCCTCAAGCAGCGCGAGAAAGAGAAGACGCAGCAGCGGCGCGAGGAGGAAGCCAAGAAGAAGGAGAAGCAGGCGGCCTACGAGGCTGAGAAGCTCGCGTTTCAGCAGCAGGAGCACGAGCGCTGGGAGAGCATGGAGAGCCACGAGACAAGCCGATTGGCGCAGAACGATATTGACGAGGAACTCGCACGGCTGCGCCGCAAGATGGACGCGGACCTGCTGCTCTGCGACCTGTGCCGCAAGACGTTCAAGTCGTCCAAGCAGCTGCAGAACCACTTGGTCTCCAAGAAGCACCGCGACATGGAGGCTGAGCTTGGCCTTGGCATTGGCAGCGACTACAACTCGCTCGAGGCTGAGCTCGAGGCGGAGATGCTCGCGGAGCTCGCGGCGGCTCGCAAGAACGGCACAGTGAAGCCCAAGTCGCTTGATGGTGATGATGGCGATGAAGCTGGCGCTGGACAGGGTACTACCGACCAAGAAGAAGACGCAGAGGTCGTTGAGCGAAGGGAACAAGAGGCTGAGGCTGCCCGTGCCGCAGAGGACGTGCGGCTCCTCAAGGAGCACAAGGCTGCTGAGAAGCGCAAAGAGCGCAAGGAGCAGCGCAAGCAGCAGAAGAAGGAGGGCGTCGAGAAGCTCACAAGCGGCGCGAAGAGCGCCAAGGACCCGAAGAGCGCAAAGAACGGCGCCAACAAGACTGCTGGTCCTGATGACTTTACCGACAGCGAGGAGGAAGGCGGAAAGCGTGGGTCGCGCCGGAAGGGCACCAAGGGAAAGAAGAGATGAGCTCATCAAACACCATGGAGACCTAGATATTGTCTCTATAACTTAGAAGCTTGATTTTTTGTTTTGAAAGGTTAGAATTGGTCGAACCAACTTGCTGCTACTGATTCCGACTGCTCTTGAGCTCAACGGCGCACACGGCGCACACGGGCATCCATTTGGACGCGGCGCACTTCGTCACTGCCGGCTGCGTGGCGCAGTTGGAACACAGGATAACAGCAGCCTCTTCCGGCTGCTCGTTCTTCTTCTGAGCCTGAGACTGAGGTTCATCATCAACAGAGCTGTTGGTGGTGCTAGTCCGTGTCTCCGCCAATAGCGAGGGCTTGTCGTGAGCCACCATCTCTCGTTGCTCGCGCTCCTCGCGCCAGGCGGAGACCCGCGCCCGCTGGTCAGCGCGTCGCTGCTGGTCCTGAGCCTTCTTGACCGCCAGGTCCGCCTGCACGCGCCCGTGGAGCGACTCGTAGTCTGAGTTTACCTGGTCAAAGAGCCACTGAAGCCCCGTCTCGAGTCGCTCGTCCACTTGACCTTCAAAGGCCGCCGGCTTGGCGACGCAGAGTACCAGGTGGGAACTTGGGAACTTGTCGAGTTGCAGGAGGGAGATAAGCTCGCTCTCTGCGAGGGCTGAGGGGTGGTCGCGCTTGTTGGCAAACCTAGGTGCACAAGAGAGTGTCAGTCTATAGCAGCTTGTAAGAGCGGATATGGCAACGGACGTACACGAGCAGGGGCTTGTTGGTCATGAGCGAATGCGCCATCGAGTCCTGGAGGATAGCGGCCGACTGGAGAACGACGTTCTCGCTGGATGAATCCACCACAAACATCACCGCGTGGGCCTAGGACAATAAATAGAGCTTAGCCAAAGCCACCTCACCACAGAGACTAGCAAGAAATGCGACTCACGTCGGCGTAGTACTCCGTCCAGACATTTCGGAACGCTGGCCCGCCGCCCAGGTCGTAGAACGTGGCCGAGCCAGTCTCTGTCTGGAAAGTTGCGGACGTGAAGCCGGCGCTGGGCACGTGCTCCTTGTCCAGATCGCCCTGCAGCGTTGAGAGTAGCGTCGTCTTGCCGGCGCCATCTATGCCGATGATCAGGGTTACGATCTCAATAGAGCGCTGTTTTGAAGCGACTGGGGTCTCAGCTGGCTTGTCGGCCTGGTTATCGGATACTAGTACCTCGTCTGGCTTGAGACACATGCGGTGCACGTGGAGCTCCGTGCGGCCGTCGGTGTAGAGCACAGTGAACGAATCGTCCTCGGGATGAATTGCCGTGATCACCCCCGGATAGAAGCGCGGCCGACCCTTATAGCGACACTGCACCCTGTCATTCACATGGAGCTCAATTGCCTCTTGCTGGTTGCTGGGCGGTGAGCTGGAGCAGCCTACGATGATACGTGCTGCAACCACGTCTTTGATAAAGTCTATACAGCAACAACAGCAGCACATTAATTAGCTCTATAGCCACCGCACAGACTGTACGATGAAAAACGAGCAGGCTTATTACTCGGCACGGAGCTGGGCTTCTCGAGCAGGATCTGGTGCGCGAGGTCGTCCATAACGGGGATGACGCTCGTGGCCATGAAGTCGACCATCTTGCGCCGACTCGCGAGCTTCTTGGCGTACCCGGGCGCCTGGGACTGTGAAGAAGAGAACCGAGTACTCTTGGCTTCATCCACGTAGTCGTGGATGAACTCATAGACGCTCTCGGGCTGGTACAGCAGCAACGACTCGATGAGCGGCATGAGCACCGGGTCCACGAAGCGCCGCAGATACTCGTGCTCGTTCGCCGCGGCCTTGCGCGGCGTCACAGGGACCCTTGATGCTGGAAATATAATACGACATGTTATTCGCCATCCGAGTCACAAGGTGCAGCGCAAGAAAGCTGTGCGCACGGACCTGGATCGGGCTGCCAGGGCGGAGCTGCTAGAGCTTCTCGCAAGCGTCTCGCGCTCATTGCTGCGCAAATGTCAATTGCTCGCTCGTGTAGGTGGGTCGGCAGTGCTCTCTCTCGTAGCTAGCTATAGCTGCACACGTGCGCAGTAGGCAAGCAGGCGAGAGGTAGGAGGCAATTTTTCCTCTCCCTTGTGTCTGGATGGACAAAAATGTAGCCATCTTTGAAAAAGACTTTGATTGACAAGCAAAAACAAGTCAGAAAATAAACTTCAGAAACTCTAAAAATAGAGATGTTGCACAAAAATACAGTGCATGTTGCTTGAGTGTTGCTGGCGCAACTTGTTGTCGTGAACAAGTCTTGCTTTGCTGAAAGACACATGTTTGCGATGCGTGCGTATGTGCGTTTATGAGCCGACGCAAGCGCAAACAGAGGGTTGTTTGTCACTGTTTCCAACAAGTGTTGTTGTTGCCAACGCGAAAGAAAGGGCAAGAAATATTCACAGACTGCGGTGTGATGACTGGCTCTGGCGCACCAAGCACACAACAAATGGATCGCTTGCAGAAAGCAAGTGCTTGTTCGCTATAATTATTTGGACGACTTGGAAATGACGCAAGCTGGAGCTTTCCATGGACGGCTCCTCCCAGTCGAATGGCAAATGTGCGGCCAGCGGAAGGAGCTTCATGCCCCTCGCAAGTTTGCTCCCAACGCTCCTTTTTTTATATGAGATCTCGCCACTTGTTTTGAGAAACGAGATCCCATACAAACTCAAGTAAGAGAAAGTACAGTGATTCTCGTCAATAGTCGCCGGGTATCTTCGATAGATCTCACAAATATGATGGCGCAGAAATTAGCGCATCAGCGCATTGTCAAGCTTCTTAAACCTCTAGAACCCAATAGTCTGTCAAAAGATATGGAAATTAGGTGCAGCTTATTGAAGTTAATCACTGGAGAACCAGTTTCCAGCTGTTCTTGGCGACAACAAAATATCCGACATAAGGAACTCAAACATCGAAATGTCCGAAAATGATGTTTCTAAAAATTGACAAAACAGCGACAAAACCCAATCGTGCCAGCGCGGGTGAAAATATACGTCAAAAGGAATGATTGTAAAAGCTCCAGAATGTTGGTCTGTGTGACTCAAAGCATAGGGGTAGGGAAAGTATACTTTAATGCTGATAAATCGGCTCATTTATTTTTGTCACAAGGCGCAAAAAAAGGTGGTTTTTTTTTTACGAGTGTGACTAATCCAGCAGACCATACAAAAAAAAGTAATTTCGGGAAATAGTCACAACATGATAAGCCCTAGCCTTAACAAACTGGGTTTTACTCAATATACGATATATTGATAAAGATAAACCCGATTAAACCCGGTCGTTGAATTGGTGAAATTTGAATTGATTTTACCGGATAAAACGTATGATATTTGGTGCTGAAATCACAGCAAGCAACTTGCTTCCACAAAAATGCGCAAGTTGTGACACAAGCAAGCAAGCAAGCAACTGGCGCTTATAAGCAGCTACAGACGCAGACCACACATCGCCTTCTCAGGACGTGTACGACCAAGCCCAGGCAATATGAGCCACCGCTCGCTCGCCAGCACGTGCGCGCGGCCGAGCCGCAACACGCTCACGTCCGAGTGCTTTGGCGCCTGCGGCTCGGCACCTCTCTGCGTGAGCTACGCAAGTGAGCCAGCGAACGCCGCGAGCCACATCGGCGACGGCAACTACTACTACCAGGGCTGCGCCTTCGCGGGCATGAGCACGTGCCACGCCAACGTCACGAGCGGCGGCTGCGAGCTCCAGTGTCTGCCGAGCAGCAATGCCCAGCAGCAGCAGTGGGTGCTCAACATCGCGCCACCGCAGAAGGACAAGGCCGAGACGGCGCTCTTCCTCTACGTGGAGAACGTGGCGCTCCCGGCCTCGCTCAAGAACCTGAGCATCGTGGGCACGACGGAGCTCACGAGGAAAGTGCCACTGTCCTTCGCCGCGGGCGTCTTCGGAGGTAGCACGGTGCTCGAGAGAATGTACGTTGGTGATGGATGGGGATTGATGGATGTGGTGTTGCTCTTAGAGCCGCTGACAATTCTCATCATTATGTTTTTTTTTCTTTCTCCTTTACCAGCAATATTCTGGATGTCGCCATTGAGAACATCACGAGCAACATCTTCCCACCGAGTCTCAAGAGCCTGTACGAGCACCTGCCACTGCCTGTTGCAGAGCCATCGAGCAGCTACGAGGATACTAATTCAACTTTTGCTGATGCCTAACAGGACAATCCAGCGCACCAAGCTCCAGCAGTTCGACCCGCGCGGCAACCAGCAGTTCGCTGAGCTGCGCACTCTGTACGTCTCCTGTCAGCCAGTCATTCTTTCGTTCTATAGTAACCTTCCTAATATTTTTTTCTGATAAATATTCAGCGACCTGCGCGAGAATTCGCTGACAGAGATCCCGATCATCGTGTACGAGATGCGCAGCCTCACGGAGCTCTTTCTGCAGGGCAACGCCATCGCGAACGTGCACATCACGCCAGCGCAGCTCTCCTACCTCAAGGCGCTGACCACCTTCCAGGGCAACATGACGCTCAGCGCCTCGTGCCAGGACGGGTACCAGAAGTATTCCTGGGACGCCAAGACCGTCTGCTACGGAGGCGACGACTTCCTAACCTCCGACTTTGGCTCGGGCTCGCTGGACAGCTCCGCAAAGTCCACCAGCAGTACGTTCTCCGTGTTGAGTGTTTGCTTCTATCCTGAGATTATTCCCAATCTAACAACTCTAATTGTGTGTGTGTGTGGCATTAGAATCGTCTACAAAGAGCACGGGCTTCGTGCTGGTGATCGCTGCGGTCGCCGCGTTCGTCGTCGCGGCCGTAGTCACGGGCGTCTTCCTACTCAAGCGCGCCAAGCGCAAGACGACGGACCCGGACCACCCGCTCTCGAGGCTGGACAAGAAGCAAAAGGCCAGTATGCTGCGCGCCAAGTTCTCATCCACCACCCGCATGTCGAGCGACCTGACGGACCCGCTCCAGAAGCAGAGCTCATTCCGCAAGAACACATTCAAGGACATCCCATCGGCCCAGGTGCAGCTACAGGCTGTGCTCGCGTGCAACGGCGGCGCAATCTGCGTCTCGGCCGCCGAGTACAACAAGAAGCGCGTGCTGGTCGCGCAGCTTCAGCTCAAGGACGATGTCGCCGAGAACTGCGAGATGGCGCTCGACGTCGTCCCCGTCGTCTCGCAGCTGCGCCACCCGCAACTGCTCTCTGTGCTGGGCCTCATGTACGAGCAACAGTGCACCGTGACGGCCGTGTGCGAGTTTATGAACTTAGGGACGCTTGAGGCTCACTTGATGCGCAACAAACGCAAGCTTACGTGGAAGAACTTCAAGCTCCGCGCCGCCATGGACGTGGCCGGTTGTCTCATGTACCTGCACTCCAAGCACAAGCTCTCGTACGGCGCTCTCAACGGCAAGAGCGTCTTTGTGGACGAGGAGAAAGGCTGCAAGCTTAACACCCTCCTGGCCAGCGTGCCCGAGGATGTAGTGATGCTCGCGCGGGTCGCCGGCCTGAGCTCGTCGTCGTCGCTGGTCACGCGAGGCTTCCTGGCGCCCGAGGTCCTCGCGGGCGAGCCCTGCAACTCGTCGGCCGACATGTTTGCCTTTGGAGCGCTCATGGCGCAGCTTGACCGGTGCTTTAGCGCAGACGAAGTGACGCGCCAGCTGCGTAATGTGCCTGCATGCATGAGCTCTTCACCTGACTTTGAGAGCTCGCAGCGGTCGACCACGATCAGCCAAGCGGACGAGACGCTGTTCCCGTTCTCGGACCAGTGTCCCGCGGTGGTCAAGGAGCTCGCGACCGCGTGCCTGCAGAGCGACCCGTCGCTGCGTCCGAGCGCGTCCTACGTCGTTGCGATGCTGCAGCAGCTCCTCTAGGTACTCTTGCCTCTACTATCTTTTTTTATTGGAGATGCTGATTGGTGTAATGTATATGGGTTGTCTTTGTGCAAAGCTTTGGTGTGCTGTGTATGGGCCTGTGTGTGATGCTGCGTGACGCAAATGGGTTGACTGACGAGTAGGTCCGCTGCGAGAAAGTCCAGCCTGGGACGAGGTCTCACAAGCCTCTCACAAGAGAAAACAAAGCTTCAAGTCCGAAAGCGTCCTTCCCGCCCGCAGACCGAAGAGCTCCAACGTCCTTTCCTTTGAATCGCCAGCGCCGTTGGCATTCTTCATTTCAAGCTCCAGGCAACTGATCAAACAGACGAAGACATGCAGCGAGTGTCAGAAAGGAGTAGCTGCGCCGTGTGTCTCGAGGACCTGCGCTCGGACCTCGTGGCGCTACGCTGCGGCCACGTGCTTCACCAGCCGTGCGCGGCCCACGCGCTCGATCTCTGCGCCAAGTGCCCGATCTGCCGCACGAAGACGCTCACGAAGAAGTACGTGCGGCTCTTCTACTTGGCCGGAGATGAGACGACCATGAGCAGCTCTCCTGGTGCAAGAGCTCTGCCACCATCTCCGGTGCCAGCAATGCCTTCGCCAGCTCGTGGTGATGCAGAGATCGACTCATCGGAGCAGATCGAGTTCTCGAGTCGATTCGCCGAGCTCCAGCTGAGCCTGAGCCGCCTGACCGTGGACCAGCGCCGGATCTCGAGCCGCTCGTTCCGCCTGCAGATCGAGAACGTGCGCCTGCGACAGGAGAACGAGCGCGCTTGTGACCAGCTCGAGGCCGCGCGCAGCAAACAGGAAGAGCTCGTGAAGGAGCTCGGTGTCTGGAAACGCATCTGTGCGTACAACTAGCTTGCCAACTGACCATCAGCTCTGTGATCCTTGTGCTGACCCGTTCTAACATTGTTGCTTGTGTGTGTTTTGTTTAGCAACCACAACGTACTCTCAGCTCCAGGCTCTCGTGCACGAGACGAGCGAGGCGAACAAGCGCCTGCTGGCATCCATGAAGGAGCTCACGCGCGAGCTGCTCGCGCTCTCGTTGTGCGCAAGCTGCGAGGGCGTCGCGCAAGCCTCGAGTGCGCAATTGCAGGAGTTTTGCGCCACAGTCGAGAGCAAGACGAGCAGTGTGAGGCCGAGTCCGCGCAAGCCCATGGCATGTTGCACGGCCGATGGTACGTCACGGGCGCTGCGTGGCTTTTGCGCGCGCCACAACTCGAGCGCGTCACTGCAGCAAGCCGAATAAGACGAGGCCGTGCCGCCACCCGAATCAGTGTTGTATCTCGCTAGTCGTGTATGTTGAAGCCAGTTGATGAAGGTGGTCCCCATATACCACAACACGTATCCATGTGTTGTTTGCTTTGTGTGTGGTGGTGGCGTTTCATACTTTGCGTATATATTTATATCGCTACAGTGTTGTAGCTCTGCATATCCCATGCACATGCGGTCTGGCTTGCAAGTCTCAGCTTAGACGCAGTTTGTCAAGCAAGTCGTCGAGCGCATACACGCCATTTCCTCGTCGCTATTGCCTTGGCGCGTTAGCAAGGAGCTGTCGCCATGAATGATATGATCAAAGAGGGCGCCGTGGCCGTGCGCAGCCACTTCCTGGTACGCTTGTTCAGACTTGATAGTTTGCTTGTGTGCTTGCTCACTTGTTTGCTTGACTTGCTAGTGGCGCGAGCGCTTCGTAGTGGTCCGGAAGGGCGAGGTGCTCATCTTCCGGCGGCGCGATGGCTCCATGAAGAACCGCATCGACCTGCTGCACGCGAGCGTCAAGCTCACGTTCCACAACGACAACGCGCACGTCACGGTCGCGCACGCGAGCGGCAGCGGCAAGGACTGCATTCTGGACTGCCACACGACCCAGGCGCGCGACTCGTGGCTCAGCGCGCTCGTCACGGCGCGTGGGCGTCTCGAGGTGGACACCGAGTCGGACGTGATCCTCTCCGGGGACGACAGCGATGACGACCTCCCACTTCTCCACGAGGAGGACGCTATCGTCCACGTGAGTGCGACGACGAACACCAAAGCTGAGCTCAATCGTGATGACGAGACCGAGGACGACGACGAGTACAGCGAAGCCTTGTTGGCGTTCCAGGACGTGCGCACGTCCATGATCGCGGCCCATTTGACCATGAGCACGGCCAAGGAGGACCTGTTTGTGGCTCCCGATGCATCACTCCAGCGCAAGCACCACCACATCCACGCGACACGCGCTGAGGAGCTCGCGCGGCTCAAGTGCATCCGGTCGATCCTGCTCTTCATCGAGAGTGTGCCCCACGGCGGCCGCGTCATCCTGCTGCACCTCGGCGTGCTCGCCTCGGCGGGGATCAAGATCGACGACATCCTGTTGGCGCTCGGTGAGAAGCAGCAGAGCGAGACCCCGCGGCGCTCGAGTCTCACGGCCACGACGACAACCATCTCGATGCACAAGCTCTGCGCCGCGACCTTTGTGCGCGACATGATCTTCCACCCGATCTACAGCCAGCGACCCGAGGTCAAGAGCGAGCAGGTCAACGGCCTCATCGACCGCTTCTTTTCGCACTGCAGGCTGCGACGCTTCAGCCACGACGACGAGCACATGATGATGATGAGCTCCGTGCATCCGATCAGCCTCGGTCTCGACCTGGCCGCCACCAAGGCGCTCATGCTGGACGGCGCTAGTGGTGGCGCTAGTGGTACGACCAGTGCGACCCGCAAGACGCAGCCACACACAGTCATCATGCTGATGAACCGCGCCGAGATGCTGCTCAAGAAGAAGCGCCACTCATTCCCCAACATCCTCACGCCTCTGCGTGCGCGAACGGGTCTGCTGGACACGGTCAAGCTCGAAGAGCTTTTGAAGAAAGGCGGCGGCGGAGTTTCTTGCAATAGCACGCCAAAGCCCAAGACTCGCTCGTCCGTCCCGACAGCAAACCCAGCCAAGATATCTTCTTGTCCCACAGAAGGAAGTGGTGACAAGGACGACGACCTGGCCATGCTGGAGAACCGCAAGACGTCCATCTCCTCGACAGACTCGGACTTGTTCCGGGACGAGAGCATCCCCGAGCCGCTCCAGAGTCTGCTGTGGCGCAACTCGTGCCAGGAAGTGGCGGAACAAATCACGCTCTTCCACCACTCGCAACTCGCGAGGCTCTGTCTCTGGGACTTTCTGCACAACCCGCGTGAGGCCGCCAAGGAGATCTCGGAAAGCTTCAATCGACTCGTGTGCTACCTGGTCTGGTCCGTGTTGGTCGAGGACTCCCCGAAGGACCGTGCCGAGGTGATCGAGAGCATCATCTCGCTGGCGCTCGCGGCTTGTGGCATGGCGCTCAACAATTTCCACCTCGTGATGGCCTGCGTAGGCTGTCTGGGGGACACGCCGCTCATGGTCTCCAGACTGCCGCTCACGTGGAAGAAAGTGCGGTCCAAGTTCAAGACCCACCTGCGCGAGCTGCGCACGCTCTGTGACCACTCCGGCGGCTTTGAGAACCTGCGCAAGCGCCAGGCCTTGCTGAGTGCCAAGTGCTGCTGCGTGCCCTTCATCGGTGTCATTGGCGTCTCGCTCGAGCGGCTTCGGGCGACGAACTACTTTACGGATAACGATCGCAAGCAGTTGCTCGACTTTGAGAAGCTCGAGCGCCAGTACGTGACGCTCTCTGTGCTCGAGAACGGGATCCAACGACCCTACAAGACGCTCCGGGCCGTTGAGCAGGTCCACACTTTCCTAACGACGCTGGCCATGGAGTTTGCGACACCAAGGCTGTTGCAGCTGAGGTCGCAGCAGATCCTAGCGCTTGAGAGCAATGCCTCAGGCTCAGCTTCGTCCAGACACACATCATTCTTGCAGCCACCATTATCTTCCGGCTCGTCATCAGGCTGTGCAGCAAACTCAGGACCTTCATCAGGTGAGACCGGGGACATCAGCAATGGCTCAGGTTCATTTCTGTCGTTCCGTTGCATCTGCAGCACGCTCGTGACTGTACCGCACAGCAGCGAACGTCTCCAGATTGGGCTCGAGGCGCTCTTCGCGGACGACAGACAGCCGCTCACACGGCTGCTGCGACGGTTCTGGCTCGACTTCAAGACCAATGTGTGGGTGAGCGCGTGCCACTTCTGCGCCCAGGGCGCGCGCTCGTGTGTCGATGCGCTGTTTCGCGACGTGCTGGCGACCAAATCCACCGAGCTGCAGCAGCTTAGCGGGCTCGACGAGAACAGTGCAGGATTCCACCAGGTCGTCTACAGTACTCTTGTGCGCCTTGTGATGCAGCCGATCTTCACGCTCTTGTTCGCCAAGGTCAAGCACACGTTTGCGAGTGAGGACGCCAAGATGACTGCGTTCGTTGCTGAGGACCGCGACCACGAGCCATTGTTGCAGCACCAGCCGCAGTCGTTCCGGTGGCTGAGCACCATGCAGCAGCATAGCTACTTGTCGTCACCGTTGGAGCTCGTCGCCTGGATTTCAAGGCACACAACGAGCGAGAGCTTACTTGCGAATGAGCCGACAGCAATGACGAGAGCACTGCTGACACAACTTTGCAGGAGCGACAAGGAACTTGGGGCGCACCTTTTCAGCGTTTTGTACGCACTGCAGCAGCTTCTGGACGTTGCACTCCTGCCACAAACACAGAGAGAAGCGATTGAGCTGCTGGCGCAGGCCATTGCACACGTACAGACGGCGACAACGCAGCAAAGTTGAGATCAACATCGCCAGCAGCTAAGTCTCTAGAGGAACCCGAAACCAGACGGGCTTAGGAACAACTTCATGGTGCAATTTCGAGCGCCGAGGTGCGCGATGGTACCAGTAAAAAAAATACGCGCCACCGCCACACATACTCGAATACCTAGCAGCCCACCATCGCCAGTCAGGCAAGGGCCAGAGTACACAGCGCTTACCAGTTTGATCCAAAACAGCTCTGGGAGAATATCTCATGGTGTTGAGCATTAATAAGAGAATGAAATACGAAAAGAGACGAATTGTTTCACGCACCGCACACCATAACTCTTCTTCGTACTGCCTGGCTGCCGCCCTCCACGCCACACGTTGCTCCACTGATCTGCTTCAAATCTGCGCCTGCGTTCGATCTGTTTTTCTTGCTTGTTGCTGAATCCGTTTAAATAGCTTGACGCGGATCTGTTTCTGGTTCCTGGGAGGCTCTTCATTCAATGCTAGTCTTGCTCTTCTTGGCCGACGAGCCGCCGCTGCTGGCGGACGCAGCAGCAGCCGAGTCCTTGGACGAACGCTTCGACGATGACGACGACTTGCGCGAGGACGACGACTTTGGCGTCGACAACGGCTCGCGGCTGGCCTCGGGGACGCGGTCAAGTACGAATTTCTCCAATTCTCGGAACGTCTTGTTGTCGATCGAGTCGATTACAATGTCCAGCTCATCCGGCGAGCTCTAGAATACATAAAGGAAGACAATTTGTGAGTCAATCGTGTTTCAAAACGAGGCACAATGCAATATTAAGAACAACGTACTCTGTCGAGCGCCTTGGGACACTTCTCCTCTAGAACCGAGACGACCGCACCGAGGTCCTTGCTCGAGACCTTGTAGATGTTCTGGCTAAAGTAGATCTTCTCGTCCACCGATGGCGCTCTAAATCCAACAAAAGCAACACCAGTTTTCACATATTAAGCATGGATCTCTGCATAGACCAACACCACCGCGCGTACATACGGGATGCTCTTGTCGGCGCGCAGGGCGGCCCCGACGTCCAGTTTCATGGTCTTCACACGGTCCTCAAAGCGCTTCGAGAGGCCGTCCGCAATGTCGTAGAGCTCCGATCCGTCCTAATAAAAACACAAGATGTAACATGCGATTAGTTGGACATTTCGCATACAACGTGTAAGTCGACATTCTAATTTCCCTTCTTACCTGGTTGTAGAGCTTGCAGTTGTCCCAGACAAGGCGCACGTCGCGCGCGAACTCGGCCGCCTTCTTGTACTCGTTCTTCGCGAGCTTGTTGCGGATCGTGCCCAGGTCCATGGGCACCTTCACGACCTGGAGGTAGTCGTAGAGCCCCCACTCTTCCCAGTTCACACGCTCTCGGAACGGTTCTACGCGTCAATAATTAAACCCCAACGGTCAGACATTTTCACAGCGAGCCAACCAGCCATGAGCACGCGAGCGATTCGAACGCACCCGCGCTGTCGAGGCGGATGAAATACTCGAGCAGCTCGCTGCATTTCTTCTTCTGCTCAGCGTCCATGGCAGTCGCAATCTTTCCCTCTATGCTGGTGTTTGTGGCGTTACTATAAACAGAAGAAACAATGACACAAGACAAAGGGTTAGTACATAGCGCACGTCATACATGCATAGCGTTGTAAAGAATTGCCCACGCGTGTCCACCACACGCTCAAATGCACTGCGTTGCAGCAAAACAAGCGTGACCAGACACACAAGTCACAGCACGCAGCGCACACCAGTCAGTGGATCGAGTGCAGCGGTGTTTCCACGTACGAACACGTCTACTGCAGGCGCATGACGCACTCGTACACACATACAGAGAGATAGAGAGAGACGCACACACCTCGTAAAGCCCGCCTCTTTCTTGCTTTGCTTTCTCAACACTGTTGTTGAGAGAGGTTTCTATCAGCAGTATAGTTACTAACGGCGTGTTTCCCGATATTGGAACGTTATCAATATATCAGTTACGTCTCTTTTGTAACTAATGTACTACTGTCACATCTCTACATAACGGATTTCAACGAATATCGAATCGCAATTTAGTCCTGCTCAAACGTGCATAAAAAAGTCATTCCTGGCAGTCCAGTGAGTACCCTAAAATGCATGTCAAAGGCGACTCCATGTCAAAGGCGAAGCCCTTTATTTGGTGCACTTTCAACACACATGTGTAATTACGTGCTTTCGTAAAATAGGACACAACGATTGAAAACACGAGCTACGCCTTAAGAGGAGGGCTACCAGCTAACAAACAATAGGACTGAAAGGATGACCATTCAATTCATGCAGCTTTCTTGTTCGCCCAAGCCAGTCAGCTACAAATGACGAAGCCCGCAGGCTGCCGTCGTGCCTCCGGCGACGGACGGCACGAAAAGCAGTACAGAAGACAGCCTTACGACTACGTTTCAAGCTCAAGGTCATCGACTCCTAC
>JAASFV010000143.1:0-36905 GCA_023334015.1 Globisporangium paddicum
CACGTTCATCCCAGCGGGCGCCGAGGTGATCTACTCGCCTTGGTACATGGGTCGTCACAGTCCACTGTGGGGTGACGACCCGCTGGTGTTCCGTCCCGAGCGCTGGCTGGAGCTCAAGACCCGTCCGAGTGCCTACGAGTTTCCAGCGTTCCAGGGCGGACCTCGCATCTGTCCAGGTATGAACATGTCGCTTCTGGAGACCAAGATGTTCGTGGCGGTGATGCTCCAGCGGTTCCGCATCAAGATCCAAGATGGCGAGCAGGTGGCGAACCGCCCATACGAGGTCGCGACGATTCTTGCGATGAAGGGTGGACTGCCTCTGCAAATGTCGCCACGCAAGGCTGCCGCCGCTGTGAACTGAAACTGGGTGGTGTGGACTCGTGCGTACTGCCACTTCTGTAGTCTCGTTCGTATCTAACCTAGTGCGTGGGCTCCGATTTCTGGTTGTTGTGGATAGTTTTTGATGAGCTGAGTGATTACTATAGCACGGTAAATAACTTTGTTGAGCTAGTGGCTTATGAGGTGACTTGGTGCCTTGGTTTCATTGCCTTGACAGATATGTCGTTGGCGATCTTCGAGAGGAGTGTCTGGTAGCAAGTACCGTCGATTCCAGTGGGCTTGCTACGATAATTACCCTCGACTTCATATTCATGGATTCGTTAGCCACGAACTCGGTCATTGTGTTTGCTGTCTGTGGTACATGGTTCCACATTGTCCCTCAATTCTCTCGCTCGTTGTGCTATCGGTGCCAGGGTTGTGCTTCTCCAAGGGCGATGACCAGACAAACAATCGATGTGAGTTCAAAGCATCAAAAGAGGAAGTCGCGAGAGCCTGGATGGAGCCCAATGACTCAGACACCACCCTCAACATCTACGCATTTAGGAACATCATTGTGATGCTGCAACATGGGAACGCCGCAGTCAAGAGTGGTTAAGCTTTCACACAGAGGCCTCCACTGCAGAACTCCACCCGCAGATTGTACCGGTATCAGGACATCTTTTGCAAGTACCGGGAAGTATATTGTACCGGTATCCGCGCTGCTTGAAGTTTGGGTCTACACATCAACCTGAATACCGGTTTAGCACCGGTATTTATTCACTGGCTCGTCTCCCATGCAGCGGTACTGAAACCTAATCACCAAATCAAAGGTGATCAAATCATCAATCGACACGACACCCGCGGAAATCCCTCTTTCACTTCCCAAAGACACGCCCGAGCCACAAGCGAAGACTCCCAACCAGCAGCTACAGCCTCTTCCCTAGCATGATCGTCCTCCCGCCGCTCGAGAGCGTGACCCGCGGCCAGGTGGCCCAGGCGGCGCTCGTGGTGGCGCTCACGCCCGTCGTGCTCTCGCTCTTCCGCGTCGTGCGCCGCAAGATGCGCGTGGCCAAGGCGCTCGAGCCGATCCCAGGGCCCAAGGGCTCGCTGCTCTTCGGCATCTTCCCCGAGATCATCGCCAACTTTGCGCGCCTGTATGACTTTCAGGTATTATACTACCGACGTCGTTTGGTAGCAAAAGTGCGAATGAATACTGTATTGTGTGTGATACTAAAGTATCAACTACTGCATTTGTGTGTGTATGTCGTTGATCAGGAGGACCTCATGCTCAAGTACGGCGGGCGCATTAAGCTCCCGGGAAACATCTTCAAGGACGGCACCGTCATGGTACGTCCACTCAGTTGATACTTTTGCTACTGATACCAAACATCACCTACGGTCTCTTGATACTTCTGATTGTCGATTTTGGTATCACCTTAGCTCGCGTCCGCGGAAGACGTCAAGCACATCCTGTCGGACAACTTCGACAACTACATCAAGTCGGACGAGATGATGGACGCCTTCCGCACGATGTTCGGCAACTCGTTCATGTGCCTCAACCACGCGCACACGCGCGACAACGGCCAGATGTGGACGCTCCAGCGCAAGGTCTCGTCCAAGATCTTCACAGCCAACAACTTCAAGGTCTTCACGGAGGAGCTCTTCCACAAGTACGCGCAGGACATGGGCGATCTGATCGACGCCCAGGGCGGCAAGTGCGACATGAGCAAGATCGCCAACCTGTACACGCTCAGCACAATCTTCGACATCACGTGCGGCGTGGTCCTGAAAGACGTGGACAAGAAGTTCGGCCTGAGCTTCATGGACAGCATGACGTTCGTGATCGACAACCTCATCGACCGGCTCATCGCGCGGCCGTACTACCGCTACTTCTGGTGGTGCATGCCCAGCGAGTACCGTCTCAAGCGCGACGTCAAGGTCATTCAGGACATTGCCGACTCGATCCTGCAGCCGCGACTCGCGGAAAGCGACGCCGAGATCTCAAAGCGCCACGACATCCTCTCGCTCTTCATCCAGAAGGCCCGCGAGCTCGAGGGTGGCGAAGGCCAGGCTGTCCTCGACATCAGCACGCTCCGGGATGTGATGCTGGCCTTTGTCATCGCAGGGTGGCACACGACGGCCTCGTTCATCACGTGGCTCAGCTACGTCATCGCGCAGTATCCGGACGTCCAGCAGAAATTGTACGACGAAGTCAGCAAGCTGAGCACGACCGCGTTGACCTACGATGACGTTAAGAAGCTCAAGTACCTGGACGCAGTGGCCATGGAGACCATGCGTCTGTACCCAACGCTCCCATTCAACACCAAGGTCGCGGCCAAGGACGACCACCTCCCGGACGGCACGTTCATCCCAGCGGGCGCCGAGATGACGTACTCGCCTTGGTACATGGGCCGTCACAGTCCACTGTGGGGTGACGACCCGCTGGTGTTCCGTCCTGAGCGCTGGCTGGAACTCAAGACTCGTCCGAGTGCCTTCGAGTTCCCAGCCTTCCAGGCGGGGCCTCGCATCTGTCCAGGCATGAACCTGTCGCTTCTGGAGACCAAGATGTTCGTGGCGGTGATGATCAAGCGGTTCCACTTCAAGGTCCAGGACGGCGAGCAGGTGGCGAACCGCCCGTACAAGATGGGCACGAACCTCGTTATGGAAGGCGGCCTGCCACTGCAGATGACGCCACGCGTCGCTCCTTCCAGCTAGCTGAGTCAAAGTAAAGCTCAGGGATTGGGGCTACTGAACCACCCCAGCGGCTTAAAGTCCGCGTCTTAGCTCAGCAACTAACTGCCCAAGCAACTGAATGAACGAAATAATGAATGAATGGGGACTCTTCTTGTTTAGGACGTGCAAGCTCATGATCAGGTTGGCTGGAGGTAGAAGCTCGCCGAGACGCCGATGCTGAGGATCGAGAAGAAGACAAAGAGACCCGAGACGAAGACACTCATGCGGCGCGCTTCCTTGAACGAGATGCCCTGCATGAGCTCGGCCAGCGAGCAGACGAGGTCCACGATGACCTCGAGTCCTATTTGCAGCAGCAGCAGGCTGCTCTGGGTCTTGAGCAGCAGCATCGCAGAGCTAGCAGTGGCCATCAACACACAGGAAGGCGCGCTGTCACCAGCCTGCGCGGCGAACACGGAGCCATATTTGGGGTGACAGTGGAAGAAGAAGAAGATCGACGTCGAGCAGCCAATGGCGATGTACTCGGCGTACATATCCTAGCGAAACAAGTCCCATCCATGTTAGTAGAGCCATTGAATATCTTCCCAGGTATCCAAAACAGACTCACAGCATGGGCTTCAGCACCGTGGAAGCGCAAGAGTCGAGCTCGCCACCGCATAAACTCGATCAGCGCGCCAGTCCGGTCGACCCCGCGTCGGCTCTCGCCCACCATCCGCATGGCCTCACTGCTCCGTCTTTGCTGCTCACCAACACTGACCTCGGCATCCGAGAAGGCTTGCTGTGCTGCTGTCCCGCTCGCAACCTGGGCTTTGATTTTGCTCAGCCGTGACTGAATGTGGACGTGCACGAGTAGGATTTTGACGAGGCGCACGACGAGCTCCACGACTGCGAGCGCCACGGGCTGGGTCACGAAGAACGAGCTCGTGATGCCCGAGCTCCGGAGCAAGGCGATTCGGAGTTGCGTGTCGATGATCACAGTCGGCGCCGCCACGAGGATGTACATGGTCTTGAGGCTGCTCTTGCGGCGTCGGAGCACGTACGATTTGAAGGTCTCCTGAGCCACGAGCTTGAGCAGGATGCAGCCGGCCGCAAACGCCAGGGAGTTGAAACCCGAGAGGTCCACGAGCGTCGTGAGGTGCACGTACATGAGGATGAGACAGAACGCGAGCAGCGCCGCCTTCTTCTTGAGCACGAGCAGCTTCCAGCGCTGGAAATACGTCTGGCGGTTCAAGTAGCCGCGCGTCTGGCCCTCGACGGTCTCGAACTGGTATAGCTGGCGGCCTGCGAGGTCGACGCTGATGATGAAGTTGAACACGAACATGCCGCAGATGTAGTTCTGGAGCTTGAACGTGTGCACGATCACGAGGCTCTTCATGCTGAGCGCGTATGATGAGAGTGTGAGGCCGATCATGGAGAGCCCCGCGCTCCAGATGCAGCGTCTTAAAACCCGGTGGAGGCACGACGAGAGCCTCGGTCGCGTGGTGGGCGCCTGGATAAAGTGCAGCGGCAGGAAGGACGCCGCCTGGGCCACCACGGCCGCAAAGCCGATGAATAAGCCCGTGTAGAACTGCAAGGTGACTGAGAAGACCGCGTAGGATTGGGCTGCTGGCGAGAGACCCGAGACGATGTTGCCCTGGGCGTAGAGGTAGTTGACGAGCCACGCGGCGCACGTGCAGATGACCGAGTCCCGCAGCAAGTAAGCGATTGTCACGAGCGCCTCGGTCCAGATTTGCAAGCCCGAGGCCCTTTCTACCAGAGCCTGGGCCTGAGCGCGGTTATCGGATGGCACGCTGGATCGGCGTGAAGCCGTACTGGTGACTGGACTTCGCACCGCTGTGGCAGCGGCAGCGAGAGCCGCTGGCGAGATTGCACGCACGAGCTCGACTCTAGGCGCAATGAAAAAGATGCGACTGGGTCGTCGGGCAGCTAGGGTAGCAGTGACCACTAGCTCTGTTGGTGGTCGCTCATCAGGCGCGACCTTGTGCAGTCTGGCCACCAATGCAAGCGCTCGCATTCGCATCGAATTGCTGGGTGCTCACAAGCGACGCGCTGGCGAGAGAGGTAAGCTTTGATGCTGGCGGGTTTGCTCGCTCTGAGAAACGAACTTGCTGGTGATCAGCGCAGACAACTGGGATGTACGAGCCTGCACGTGGGTATAAATGGACTGGATCGACTCAGGTGCAGTGGTGAAATCTGGTGACACTGCTGGGTACCAGCCAATCTGATGACACACGAGCTCGAGACACAGAATTTAAGAGTAGGCCAAAGGAAACGCGTGGACAGAGCCAAAGGGCCTGAAGTAAGTCTTTGAGCTCATTTGGCAGCTCACCTGCTCGCCTCCGCGGAAGACATTTTGGTGATGCATGCCGAGCGAGTACAAGATGAGGCGCAACGAGCAGATGATGATCGACCTCGCCAAGTCCATCCTGACCGACAGACTTGTCGAGAGCGACGAAGCGATCGAGCAATGCTCCAGGATCATGTCGCTCTTCACCAAGAAGGCGCGCGAGCTCCAAGACGGCGAAGGCGCCTTGATCTTCGATATCGACACGCTGCGCTCCATCTTCCTGAGCTTCGTCTTCGCTTGCAAGGATACGACCTCGTCGGTGCTCACGTACACGTTCTACACGCTCGCCCAGTACCCTCGCGGTTGCCGACGACCACCTCCCAGACGGCACCTTCGTGCCCGCGCGCACTGAAATGGTCTACAACCCGTGGATGGGTCGCCACAACCCGATGGCGAGGACCGCGAGGTCTGTGCAGCGAGCGCTGCCAGACGCCGCTCATCGAGGGCAGCAAGATCGCGTAGGACAACGACTCGTTCGCGTCGCTCTTCGCGCAGGAGATGGAGGTTGACCTCACAATCATCCTCACGGATATTGATGGCGTGTACATGGTGGATGCGAGCAGCGCGGGCGAGACGCATCAGCACGTTCAAAGCCTCGCGCGACTCGGGCGAGATGAGGCCTGTGTAATAAATCAGCGCATTGAAGCGCAATCACGCGAACCGTGGTGACGACCACCGAGCCAATCCGGGTTGCATTGGTGTCTTTTCTTTCGCGCATCATCTTCTGGTCCATTCATTCGGCTTTTCCAGGTTACGCTTCCTATCTGGCTGGTGGCGTCACGCAGCTCACTGCTGTGATGGTAGCTGCCGTGCCACTTGGTCGCATTAGCAACAGCACGCACTGTGGGCCGGAGCTCATTTCGGTGGTGCGTGTCTCTGTGTCGGAGATGGATTTCTCTCACGCTCTCCACTGATGTCGTCTCTGTGCAATCCGCTGTTGCATCGGTCTCGATTGAGTGAGTGAACTGCCAAGTTGAAGCTGCTGTACAAGAGACGGGGTGGGCTCCGAATGAAGTCACGCGTGACAGATTCGTGACGCAATAAACGTTTTTCTCTCAGCCAATCATAACACCTGAATCAACAATTGGTGTCGCTGATTGGTCAGTAATGCGGCTGGATACAGTTCACCAGCCTTTCGGCAGCGCACAGCTTCTTACAAGCTCCGAGAGCTGGGATATAGGAGATAGATAGCCTCACATGAGAGCGTGCCATAGATTATGAGAATGGGGAGAAGCCAACTGCGAAAAGCATGGCTTATTGCTCCGTTTAAGCGACACGTTGTTGAATTTTTATTCGTGTGGCAGTTGAAAAGAGGTAAACAAGGGCGGCGTGGTGCTTGCAGCGCTGCTGAATGGCTGGATCCATGCAAACCTGCATGGTCGTGAGAGTAACGCTGCTGAATGGACGGGTCTGGCAAAGTCGTGAGAAGGATGGAGGTTGTGATCGTGGTGCGTTTCTTGACACCAAGTAAACAGCCTTTGGCTCATATTGCCTTGTTTGAATCCATTTTCACCAGTTTCGTATCTGTCTCACTTTGCGCACCAGTCAACTGTCACACCTTATTTTAAACCAAATTTGAATATTTCACCTTGTTTTGAGAAAATGAATAGTTAAATATTTCAGGAATACACTGCAGTACTATCAATTACTCAATTAGAAGCACCCTATTGATGACATTTCTTTTCTCAAAACACGGTGGCTGGCGTCCTGACATCATTGCGATTTGCCTTGAAACGTCACGACCATCACTCTACCGCCATCGCTCTACCGCCAATGTCGGTCCACATACAAACGCCAAGTCTAAATGTAATGTCGGTACAAATATGACAGCAGCGCGCAACTCGCCATGACACATCCGTTCGATAAGGAGCGCCGACGAATAATGAAGACAGCTCTGGATCCCGAGGGTCGGATAGCTGCCAGCCACCACCAGCAGTGCTGCCATTGCAACTGCTCTCTTCATTCTCAGATCTCCCGTCTCCAGCTCAAGTCGTAGCTCCTCGACATCTCCGTGAACAACTCCATCCATCCACCATGGCGACCTGGGGCGAGCTCATCAAGAACGCCAACTGGTTCATGTGCTACTACCTCTTCGTGGTGCACGTGGGCGCGCTCGTGGGCGTCTCATGCCTGCTCCACGTCAAGTGGCAGACGCTGCTACTCGGACTCTTCATCTACTACCTCTCCGGACTCGGCATCACCATGGGCGCGCACCGCCTGTGGGCGCACCGATCGTACAAGGCCCACGGCAGCGTGCGCTTCTTCCTCATGCTCTGCAACTCGCTCGCGAACCAGGGCACAATCTTCCACTGGTGCCGCGACCACCGCGTGCACCACAAGTACTCGGACACGAACGCCGACCCGCATGACTCTGGCCGTGGCTTCTTCTTCGCGCACATGGGCTGGCTCATGGTCAAGAAGGACCCACGCGTGTTCGAGGCTGGCAACAAGCTCAACTACGACGACCTCTGGGCCGACTGGACCGTCGTGCTGCAAGAGAAGCTCAACCCGTGGGGCCAGCTCTTCACTTGCTTCGCGGCGCCTATGATTGCGGGTATGTACATCACGGGTGAGTCGTGGTTTAACTCGCTCTTCGTGCTCGGTTTCCTGCGCTACACGCTTGTGCTCCACGCCACGTGGCTCGTCAACAGCGCCGCGCACTTTTACGGCTACACGCCGTACGACGAGAACATGAAGCCGCGCGAGAACTGGGTCGTGTCGATCGGCGCCATCGGCGAGGGCTGGCACAACTGGCACCACAAGTTCCCGTACGACTACGCCACGTCCGAGTTCGGCGTCACGCAGCAGTTCAACCCGACCAAGCTCACTATCGACATCCTCGCCGCGTTCGGCCTCATCACGGACCGCAAGCGCGCGCTGGGCGTCTGGGACAAGATGAAGGAGGCCAAGGCGCACGGCCACAAGGCCGTGCACGACCCGCTCGGTGACGACCCGAACCAGGCGTTCTCGGAGCTCAAGGCCAAGGCGCACTAAAGCGAAAGTCACCACCACATAGGCGCTGGTGCTCGGCCGATTTAAATCCGTCCCTCCGCATAATAAATGCATCCATTCGATAAGCTAAACAATACGACAAACACATTACGCGTCACCTGCGCTCATTTTACTTGTCCGCGAACCACAGGCAAAGAGGCGCAACATGTGCCCCAAGGTGAATCAATGTTCTTCAGCACCAACGGTTGGATATGCCTTTGGGATCCTGCAATCTGATTCAGACAAAGTGTACATATGTGCTGCTAAAAATAGCTCCGGGCGTAGATCTATTCTTGCCACAAGACGCCATGAAGTGTCATTGTTAATGGGCTTGTACGAGCAAGGCTGCCGCCCGGGAATGGCAGACAGCGGCACGTGAACGAGATGGAAAAGGCACTCAGCGATCCGTCGCTCGTCACGAGCGCCGCTGCGGCAACGCCACGCTTCACGCATGCGCGCTCCAGCGATGCGGTGCTGAAGCAGCCGCAGCAGCATGACGATGACCACCTCTCGGCCAGCGATGTACGAGCGGTGGATGCATTGCTGCTACACCAGGTGGACGAGAGTGAGGCCAGCTCGGAGCCGGCTGTGAGCTCCTCACGCTCGTTTGTATCAGATGCCTCC
Source organism: Globisporangium paddicum (assembly GCA_023334015.1). Taxonomy (NCBI): domain Eukaryota; phylum Oomycota; class Peronosporomycetes; order Pythiales; family Pythiaceae; genus Globisporangium; species Globisporangium paddicum. The sequence goes on from JAASFV010000143.1 coordinate 8,972, forward strand.
CTTGCTCCTGAGAGCGAGTCGATCTGGAGCCGACCGGAGCACAAGGTCGCGGCGTTCGTACTGCTGCTCATGGAGGAGTTCCTCGTCGCGTACCAGTTCTCAAAGACCGCACATGCGCTGAAGAGCGAGCTCGTGGAGCTGAAGGGCGACGTCCCGAACTCCAGTACAGAGCTCTGGTGCGAGATGCACCATAGTTGCCGCACCGTACTCGCTCGCACCAGCAGCTCCAGTAGCAGTACAATCGAGAAGCTCGTCGAGTTCTGCGTCGGCGCATCATCGTCATCATCAGCGAGTCGCAAGGGTTTTGCGCTCGAGCTCATGCACCAAAGCCACTTGGGCAACCCCGTGAGCGTGTGTGCGTCCCCGAAAAAGACCAGTGCAGCGAAGAAAGGCGGTCTACCACCAGCATTCTCGCTCATGGATGCGCACGTGCAGATGCTGCGCTCGCCCGTCGTGCGCCCCAGTCGACGCTCAGCAGCAGGTGAGGGCTCTTCTGCTGCTAGTAGTGCACTGACACCATTGCTCCAGAGCTCCGCGTCAGCTCCGGTGCTGATAACCGCCACGTCAACTTCAACTTCAGCAAGTGAGACTGTCAGCACCGCGGTATCGCCCGTCTCACCAGCGCCTCTTGCCACGACGAAACCCAAGAAGAAGCGTACCCCAGCACCAGCTCGTCAGGATCCACACCACCACCACCACCACCCAGAGAGCTACTACTATCAGACCGACAAGCCGCACACGAACGGCCACTTTGGCGGCACGCAGACCAACGTGAGCGTGCACGCGAGCTTCGAGCAGCGCACAGCCACACCAGGTTCCTATGTCGAGCCGGCGCTGGTGCTGGCCCACGAGGCGCAGCTCAAAAGAGACCTCGCGTCCGTGCGCATCCTCGATCGCGAACTGCGGCACATCCGGCTCGAGAAGATCGCCGTGGAGCCCAAGAAGGCGCTCGTCAAGCGCCTCGGCTTCGCGTCCATGAGCAAAGCCGAGAGTCAGCTCGTGCGCGAGCGGCATGACCCGTACCTGAACGATCTCGTGATGGAAAAGCTCGGCTTCAGCAAGCGCGCTGAGTGTGCGCTCTGCCAGTTCGCATTCCTGCAGGTCAACCTGCCGCACAAGGTGAGCTTCCGGTGCGTCATGGACGTGCATGCGTCGTGGCAGTACGAGCCGCTGGACCGCGCCAACGCGACCAAGTACCGCGCGCCGCTCTGCTACGACGCCGTGCACGTCTGCCGCATGTGCGCGCAGATTGTGTTTGCGCACACAACCACGACGAGCTCCACGGTCACGAGCCAGTCGCTCGAACTCGAGACGCATAGCAAGGCGGTGTCAGCTACAGCACGCAAGTCAGTGAAGCAGCTGCTCGTGCGGGACGACAGCTTCTGCTCGGATCCGTACGCGCTGCCGCCGCTCTTCGGGGACGACTGCTACGAGCACAACGCCCTCAATCGTAGCGACGACGGCCATGACGACACGCGCAACAGCGGAGTGCTCGAGTCCGGCGCTAAAGCCATCGTGTACGCCAACCAGAGCAACGAGATAAGCCACTTCATGACGTCCAAGGAGTGGGAGGTGATCAACCCGCAGCGGAGCTTCATCCGCGAAGCCATCGAGGGCACGCTGCGGCAGTCGTCGATAACCGGCACACCCGCGGCACTGGTAGCGGCCTTGTCTGGCGCTGCGTCTTCTGGGCAACGCACCATCTTTAGCTCCAAGGCACAGAGTTAGATAGTCACAATGGAGGTAGAAGAAGACACAAGAGTGAGAGTAAGGAAGGAACCATAGCTCATGTTTCATTCAGCGTCGCTTTAAAGAAATAAAGCATCGCGAACTAGATGAGCGACCATGCCTCGCAGCGCCAGAGTAAAAGGGGCGAACGCACTTAGGCGCTGTCCTCGTTCTGGAACTGGTAGGTCACGTGGCACTTGCCGCAGTAGTGGCGGTCGAAGTGCGTGGCCATGAAGACACCGGCACCACACTCTGGCGACGGGCACTCCTTTTTCAGGCGCTTGATCTTGCCATTGTCGTCCACCTTGTAGAACTTAAGCACGGCGAGCTTGACCTTGCGGTGCTTGTGCTTAATCTTCTTGGGCTTGGTGTACTGTTTCTTCTTGCGCTTCTTGCCACCACCACGCAGACGCAGCACCAGGTGGAGGGTCGACTCCTTCTGGATGTTGTAGTCCGAAAGGGTGCGGCCATCCTCGAGCTGCTTGCCGGCGAAGATCAGGCGCTGCTGGTCAGGAGGGATGCCTGTGCAGAAAGAAGCAATGCAAAGCAGTGTGTTAGAGTCCAATTGGATACTGGCATAAAACAAGAACAGGACAAGTCTTGAACGAACCTTCCTTGTCCTGGATCTTGGTCTTGACGTTGTCGATGCTGTCAGACGGCTCGACATCAAGGGTGATGGTCTTGCCCGTGAGGGTCTTCACGAAAATCTGCATTTTCTGTAGAGAGAATGAGTGCGGGTTAGTCAACAACACGTTCACAGGGCGCATGCAGGAGCTTTGCCGATACTTGGACTTCAGCAGGTGAAGTGCAGACAGAGAGACGCGAGACGCGAACTAGACAATCGAACCACTCCATAGAGTAGAGCCACCCATTCGCCCGGTGTCACGTCTCGCGCTTGATCAACTCGAATCGAATCGCTCGCCTCTCCGTGCTGCCCATTGCCGCCGTTGTCGTCGTGGTCGGATCTGCCCCCGCACGCTCGGTAGCAAGTGATCATGCAGAGTCATATATACCTACGGATCAGGGGCCCGCACCTCATGGTGAGGAAGCGCAGGCCACCCAATCCGATCCTTGATACACACAAGCGCATAATCCTTGCCGACCGCGGTGCTGCTGTCTGCTTGACTGACTTGCGGTGTCGCGCGCCAAAGAGTCGTCCCTGTCGTCCCAGGCGTCCAGCCAGTCAGTGGCTGGCTGGCGGCTGGTCGAGGTCGTCCGTGTGCGGGTCCATTCAAGCGCTTCCGGGTGCTCGCTGCGTGCTTGGCAAAGCGTCGCGCAGGATGGAAGGAGCTCGTCAAACAGCAGCGCCGCTGCGGGTCCGGAGGTCTGGCATCTTCGGTATCGTTGGCGGATCTTGGCGTAGGTACTTGACTTGGGTGGTGGTGAAGAAAGGAAGGCGTGGTGCTGTTACATACCGCTGCTCGGTCTCGGTTCCCAATTCCAAAGTGTTTTCGCCGCTCAAAGGTGGCAGCCGTGGCCACGAGCAGCTCACCAAAGCTCTTCCAACCAACCGATCGGCTGGCGGGCCGAACAAAAGCGAAAACGGGTTTTGACCCGTTTCCCAAAAGTGGGTTTGCTTGTGAAAATGACCCGATGTACTGCTAGAATCTAAAAGAGAATGTGTTTTGTCAACATTCCAATTTACTGGTATCCGGTATCGTTTTACAATGAATTCGAATTGATGTCCAGGCTACACACTCTATTTTCCACATGCGCAACATGACCATCACTCCTATGCAGCAGTGCGTGGTTGCCTTTTTGGCAAGAAAGCAAAAGGCAACCCCGCATTATTGATCCAACGCCAAAGCAACCACGAGCAAGTGCGCGTGCTGCTGCTACCCATGTGAGGCCCACTACGACTACGATGAACCTGTAGCTGTCGTCAGCGCACATGTGTGCGTCATTAAATGGTTCCCTGACGTGCATCCCCATTCTGTCACTGCTCCATGACGAAAGAGCTCGACACTTCCACAAGTCCCGCCATCCCGCGCGCGAAAAATAGACTACGGTAAGGTGCTGAAGCTCACGAGAAACTCACAAGCCGATTGAATTTAGCACCTGCGCAGCTGCAGCGTGTAATTATACGCACGCATGGCGGGCGATTTGACAGACGGGGGCTTGGTTACGGTCGCTGCGAGTTGTGTGGCGAGCTTACAGTGCGTGTGCTAAAGAAGAGGAGACGCTCAGCTTGTCAGGCGCGCAGTGAATTCAAGTCATCATGGGGACGTGGACGTTCTTCTCTGCGGACTACTGCGCCCACAAGAGCACGTGTGTGCTGATCGACGCGTGGCTCCAACTCGCGCTGTGCGTCCTCGCGATCGTCATGCTGGTCGTGTTGTGTGACTTTTTGACAGGCTGCTGCAGGTGTCTGCGCTGCGCCAAACCCGGAGAAGGCGACGATGAAGGCTCGATGGTCAGTCGCGTGCTGGGGCGAGCGCATCTTACGAAGTCGTCGGGACGCCGCCTGTGGAGCCGTATCCGGAGCAGGACGTCGCCATTACCAGTGTCGGTGATCCGGAAAGATGCGCGTGCGGCGCAGATCCTGAGCCACAAGAACTCGCAGAAGCACGGTGCGCATTTCATCAAGCAGACCCAGCGTATGTCTCGCATGGACGTCAGCAGCATGCAGGTTCGAACGCAAGATGACGAGAACCTGTCGTTGAGCTCTGACAAGGCAAACAACGACAGGAAAGTTGAGTTATTCCGAGCAGCGACAGGCTCAGCAGATGGATCCGGAGACACTCAGGGCAAGCGGCCACGGTTGACTCCACGCATCGCACGCGCCGAGCCATTGGCAGCGAAAGGAGGCTTTACGATCCCAACGATCATTCGACGAGGTTCGCGTCATCCCTCGTTCGTCATCGACAGCGACACTAATCAAGTGTCTCCACTGAGCGACCCGTCAACAGTATCAGCTGACGCGAAAGAGCGGTCGAATTCGTTCCGCTCGCGGATCGTCACTGCGTTCACACCTCCCGATTTCTTCGTTAAGCGCAACACGGTACAGTTGGCGAGGCAGGCGTCGCAAACATCGTTCGACGTCCCCTCCTACGAGATGAAGCACGACCTCGCAGAATTGTCGCCAGATGATCGCCTTGAGAATGAACGCCGGTCGAGCATGGAGCTTCGAGACAAAAGAAGACTCAGCGTGGGCTCTAGCTCACAGCTCCAATTCCAGGTCGGCGGCGACAAGGCCTCTGTGTACGAAGTGAAGCTCAAGGAGATCAATTTGGTCAAGCGACTTGCGTTCGGACCGCTCAGTGAAGTGTACGCGGCGATCTGGCGCGACACGAAAGTCGGTGTGAAGTTGCTCATGCCACGAGAAGGAGTTGTCGACCATTTAGCTGAAGCCGTGAAGAATTTCCGCCGCGAGATCTGGGTCATGAGCTCGCTCAAGCATCCAAATATTCTCAAGCTCATCGGTGCGAGCCTGACGCCCAGTTGTTATGTACTTGTGATGGAGTACATGTCGAATGGCTCGCTGTATGAGTATCTCCGCGACGAAGCTAACTTCTTCCCGTCGCAGATGGTCACTCAGTGCGCATTCGACATTGCAGCAGGCATGAGCTACATCCATCAGTGCGGAATCCTGCAGCGCGATCTCAAGTCCAAGAACTGCCTGCTTTCCGAGAACCTCGTGGTCAAAGTTGCGGACTTTGGGCTCGCGCGCTACAAGAGCAAGCTCTATGGACAGTACACCTTTGTCGGGACACCTTTCTGGGCCGCGCCGGAGGTTATTCGGCACGAAGAGTACGACGAGAAGGCCGATGTGTACAGCTACGCGATCGTGTTGTGGGAGCTCGTCGAGCGCAAAGATCCGTACGAGACGTTGAACGCGTACCAAGTTCCGCTTCTCGTCGCAAACGATGGACTCAGACCCGCCGAACTCATTAACACGGCCCCGCTCGGGCTCGATCAAATCATGAAGCAGTGCTGGGACGCCGACCCGGAACAGCGGCCGACATTTGCTGAGCTCGCTGAGACGCTCGAGAAGTGGCTTCGACCCGATGATGAGGCCGAGGACCTGTCGATGCACATCCAGCGCGAACAGAATACGGCGACCGAGGAAGAGCTGCACTTCTTCGCGTCTTCGCACGATGTGAACGAGAAAGTGATCCCGATCCTGCTCTCGAGAATGCAAAGTCGCCGCTCGCTTATCCGGAAAACATCGTTTAGCAAGACAAGCGAGCGGTCAATGGCGAGCGCGGTGTTCTCAGGCACCACCTGACAACGATGAAGCAAATAATATGCATCCCTGTCGTCAAAGCCATGGGTTTGTTATTTTAATTACAATGCGTACGTACATGCAGCTCTCTCTTTATATATGACTTTGAGCTTGGGTTGTGTGTGTTTACAGGCGCTTAAAGTAGTGGTCTGCGCTCGCGGCGGACGCCCCCGAGCCCGTCGAGATCGAGTCAACGACAGAGCGCACCGTGGATACATCTTCACGGTCCGTGAGCGCGTTCTGGTGGCTGCTGCCGTTCGTGAGCGCGCTGCTCATGTTGCTGTTCATGCTGATGAAGCTCTTGTTACTGTGCAGGTAGCGCTGGAGCATCTTCTGGTAGTACTCCTCGGTGCGTGGTGTACGCGTCGCGGCGGCATTGTTGCCAGTGCCTCTCGTGTAGCGGTCGTCATGCGGCAGGGAGTCGCGCTTCAAGCCCGCAGCGAGCATGGCTGTGTGGTACTGACGCGAGCCGACGCGAAAGTCCATGGCGTTAGTGCCGCTGGCCTTTGTGTTGGACGACATCGTGCGTGTCGTGCCATAGTCGCTGATCGTGCCCGCGTCATTGGACGAGAACGACACCAGCGATGGAATCGATGACGACGCACCGCCCGAGACATTGTTGCGGATGTAAGGACGGCTGAAGTGGGTGTTCTGGGTCGTCTCAAAGTGCTCGACGACGTCGACCATCGATGAGAGTCTCTGGCGCGGGGTGCGACGACCAACTGGCCCTCCCTTCGTGAGACTGAGCCGGTGCTGCTGGAGCTTCTCAGATTCCTGGAACGACATGGCCGAGATCGACGAGTCGTCATCCGGGTGCGCGATCGACGCCGGGTACGCGGCCCGGACAGCCACCGAGTCGGTGACGGACGACGAGATGGTCTGGCGGTGGCCGCCCGAGCCAGACGAGCGCTTGCGCTTCTTTTCAAGCTGCTTGAGGAGCTTTGCCTTGGTCTGCACACCCGACGGGATGACCGACGCCACGCACTGGAGACAGAACGTCTCGGTACAGGGTGTCTGGGACTTCTTGCCCTGGTGGGACCGGTGGTAATGGTCGCAGAAGATCGGCTTCTTGACGCGGCACGAACGACACGTGCGCTGCCAGCAGCCGCGGCAATGCTGCGGCGCGTCCCAGAAGAACATCGAGCGCGCGCATACGCCACAGCGGTCCTTGCCGTCTTTGGAAATAAACTGGGACACCAATGCCCCCGGCGCCGCGCTGAACGAGTGGAGCAGCATCGAGAGGTTCTTGGCCTGACCGCTCTGCGCCGTGTTGGCGAGCGCGATGATGCTGTTGGCGAAGCTCGTGTCGCCAAAGGCGGACGAGATGCGGCCCTTGGGGTTGAACTCGCCGTGCACGTACATGCTCACGAGGTCGTCAGCCTGTCTCTTGAAGATGATACCGACCGAGATGTACCCGCGCACGTAGCGGCTCGCCTTGCTCTGAATCACCCGCGAGCACTCGTCCGTCGGGTCGATGGACTGGAGCACGAGATAGCCGAACTCGTCACCAAAGTCGTCCTTGAAGCAGTCCATTTTCTACCAACAATTAAAACAGCGAACACAAGAGTCAGTGGCGAATGAAACCTGACAGCGAACTACGAGAGACCGATGCCTGAAGAAATGTACCTTGAAGCAGAGGAAGTCGCGGTTCTTGCAGAAGAAGAGACCCGGGGTCTGGAGTGCAGTCCACGTGATGCCGGAGAACTGAAACTGCTCGTGGTCAGCCTCGCCAGCGTCGCCGCGGCGGTCGACGTGGAGGACGCCGGCGTCGAGGAATTTGCTGCTGAGCAGCGTGTGGAGGACCTGCGAGTCTTTGGTCGTGTCCGCGTAGAGGCCGTTCATGACATCACTGAGCGAGCCATGGATCGTGCCGCTCGCCATCATCGTGCTCGTGCGCTGCTTGCGGCGGATGTGCCGGTACACGCGCACGTCGTTGGACTCGCGGATCAGTTTCCATTGACGATCACGCGACTCGAAATTGGGCGACGCCAAACACGGGTCAGTTGAACTGGCGGTGCCGCCGACGCGCTGCTTCTTGGAACCACGGGAGATCGAGATGCGCTCGCGCTCCTCGCGCAGCCGGAAGAGCTGCATCGTGTGCTCGAGGCGCTTGTTGCAGGCGTCGTGGTACAGCTTGAGCTTGGCCGTGCTGATGTCGCTACGACTCGCGCGGATGCGCTGCAGCAGCGGGTCGTCGGCCGTGGGCTTGACGATGAACGACGCCTCTAACTCCTCCGGGTCGAGCTCCGGGTCGCGCTGCGTGCGCGTCGTGGCCGTAGTCGATGACGAGAGCGGCGGCGTGTCCACGGTCGCGGCCTCCTCCGCCAAGTAGCGCACGTTCACGACAGCCATGATTGGGCAGTGAAGCAGACGAGGGAGGTAGAAAAGTGAAGCGACACTGAGTCTGGGAACAGAGACGGGAAGATACACGCCTTCGTGTTGTGAAAAAGAGAATCGGAAAGGGGCGCGCGAACGGAGTTGCTCGTCTCTTCTCGCTCTCTGTGGCGAAGCTGATTGTGGGTGAACAACAGGAGCGAACTGCTGGTGGCGGCGGAGCGATTCGTAGTGGCTCACACACACATCCCATACATAGAGAGCGCGGGAAGAGCCAAGCGCAGACGAGTCAAGTCGAGCGCATCTTCATTATTTTTCTTCTTCTTCTTCTCTCGCGCAGAAGTGCTGTAAAGTGTACTGAGTTAGTAAATGGTGTGGCACAGATCGATCATAATCAAGTGAAGTGCAATATATTTGTGCCACATAATCAGTGAGGTAAATCAGTACATGTATCCATTTCAAAACACGACGCACGCAGACGAAGTGACTGGAAATTGTAGCAAAACGACGAAAGAAACAAAAACAACAAATAACAATAAAAAGCGAGCCAAAATGAACGCGTTATGGAATTTCCAGACCACCACCGAAAGCTCAACTCGCAACAAATCACAGGAGCAAAAACGAGCAAGCCGGCCTCAAAAGAAAGTGCTTCGAGTGATACCCGCCATGTGAGAAGTGAGAACGCTCATGTGCGTGCCTGATTGTCGACGCAGCACAATAATGCGAAAAATATGAATCGCCGTAAAGTTTCAGTGAACACACCTGCGCAGCAGGTGCTTCAACTTATTGACTGGTTCTCAAGCAATAGCGAAAGATCGGTGGTGGATACTTTAAGCCTCTCTTCCGTTTCAAAGCGACTTGTTATCAGTTCATTAGCGAGTCTTGTTATCAAAAGCGAGCGAACGGACGCGTGTGTCCATTCGAAAAGCACCATCGCTAGAAAAGTATCTTTGACTTTTGATTCGCATGTCTGTTTTGAAAGAGGTGGCAGAGAAGGATCCGAAAAGTTAGCCATTCCTCAACATCGAGGGAATGAATCAATCGAGGTTCGCGACTCGCTGATTGGCTGGTTGGCTCACGTTGTCTGCGAAAAACGTGCCAAATCTTCAAAAATTAGCGAAAGACTCACTTGCGTCGGGTTTTGAAGCGAAAAAAAGGGATCCATGTGAGAGTGTATGTTGTACTGCATGCATCATGCGTACCCGATTGAAGTATCCGGGTGTACATCTTATTCAGGTATACTGAAGTATACTCAACTTCTAACTGCATTGGAAAAGCACAAGCCGCACATTTTATACCGGCTATACTATTCTATGCATAAAACGGCAATTACTAGTCAGTGACAATATTTCATGTATTTCCGTTTTACCCATAAAATTGCCAGGATTGCTTGCCATTTTTATAGTATTGCAGAGACCTCAATTTTTTCTTAAGCGAGGTCTTTTTTTTTTTACGATAGCTTTATATTTCATGTTTATTTCAATCAAGACTTGTGCTTTTCTTTATATTTCCAAAATGTTCATGATTTTCACTTTTTGTGCGAGCAGCTGATACAAAAATGATAAAAAAAGAGGCGAATACATAAATCCTGGTCCTTTCGATAAGCCATGTTTTCGCCTCTTTTAAATTGCAAATAAAAAACGGTGAAAATACAGCTTGCCCTTTTGACTGGAATCTCCTCTTTAAAGACGCGGCCAAATTTTCGTCTCTTTTTTATATCAGTTTTGTATCAGGAAAGAACGACTCAAATACAAGGCTTGGCTACTATAAAAGTCGGTGGCCACAGGGCGTATGTGGTTTGCACGAGACCTCTCAGGACCTCTCAGTCCGTGCTCACCACCATGGTATTTGCAAGAGACCTCTCAGTTCGGTGAGAGACCTCTCAGCCACCGAGATCCTCCTGCTGGTCGACAGTGAAAATTGCCATCAAGAGCAGCAGCGTCTCCAAGCAATTGCAAAACAAGGCAATGGTCAAGTTTTGCCTGGTTTCTTGCCACTCATCCCGTGTCCTCAAAACAAAAGATCACGTGTCCTTGCAAAATATTCCCCCACTCAGCTGCGCCTGTAACTCATGCTGTTGGCTCATGATTTTTATTTGTGTCTTCTCTTCGCCATTCACGATTTTTCCTCTCTTCATCACGCTTTTGCGCAAATTCTCCAGCCGCCAACAAATCCTCGCGTCCAGATTCCAAGTCGGATCTGCCAGCACTTTTGCTTCAAGCAGCTCAGAGTGAGCGTTGATGATCACCTGAGCTAGCAAGATGCACATCCTGACGCAAAGATGTCCTCGCGCTCTATTGCAGGGCCTAGAGTGGATATTATCCATCCGCCTCTGCCGCTTTCTTAGCGCTTCAGTACTGTACAGAGCTCCTCGCACCAAAGCAAAATCTTGCGCTGTGAAAAAAATATCTGATAAACCGCTCCGACAATGTCATTTATCCTGTGTGCACCTACCTACCTACCTACCATGGACGACAGCCTCGTCGAACCGATCTAGAAGATGTAGAGGAAGCGCTTGCGCGGCAGAAAGGTCTTGAGCTCAGCCTTCCGCTCCTCGAGCGCGCGGATCTCGTCATCCACCTCGTCCACGTCCCGTCCGGCGTACTTGGACTCTTCGAGCGCGGCCTGCTGCACGCAGATGGCCTCGATCTCGGCTTTTAGCTCGGCCACGGGCTTGTCCGCGGCCGTGAGCGTGCGCTTCCAGCCGACGCCTGGGCGCAGGGTCGACGCGGTCGCTGGCGAAGACGACGATGCTGCTGCCACAGTACGAGGCGCAAAGCCGGCGTCTTCAACGACCACTTCGCTGGCATCACCGATCTGTGCGTCCTCGTCGAACGTGATGGAAAGGACGCGGTCGCCGGGGCTCGTCGAGTGGCTCAGCGCGATCTTGGCGATCTCGTCCTCGCTCGCGTCGCCCTTGATCTGAAAGCGCACGCGCTTGCGCGACTGGAGCGTCACGACCACTGTCATCACTGCCAGATACACACACATAGTCAGTAATTCAGTAATACGTAGCTCTTCATTTTCCAGCATGTCAACATGACGCACTCTCATCGAGCAGCTCGCTGGTGGGCGTCACGGGCCCAATGTCCGTGCGGCTCGCGAGGTCGAGCGCGCTCTCGGGATCGAGCGAGTAGTACTTGTTGATGGCCGCGATGAGCTCCGGGTACCGGTCGTTGAAGTGGCTGTAGAACGCGTCGTCGGTCTTGAGGTTGTGCACGAAGGTCGCGCCGATCGCGCCCGGGATGCCAAACATGATGGCCGTCGTGTACATAAAGTAGCGCTTGAATGGCGGACCACTGGGCGCAGCATTGGGCGACGCTGTCGAGAGCTTTTGCAGGCGCTGCACATACTGTGGGCGACGCATCGCCGCCGCCGCGCGCTTCGCGACCGTCGTCATCATCATCTCCGTTGTGTGGTGATCGAAGCTCCACACGCTCAAAGAAACGTTTGAATGGTTAAAAGTACACACCATATATATTACGTTTACTTGGTTTGATTTGATTGTTGCTTGATTCAATCCAACGTTTGTTTGTTTCATGCGTTGGATTGAAAACAAACGCAAAGGCACACAAACAACAGCAAGGATGGAGGTGTCGTACCTGTCGGGTGCGTACGTGGGCGGGCTGCTGATCCTGGTCGCGGGCGTGATCCTGCCCATGGTGTACATGGTACTGCAGAACCGCAAGGCCTTCAAGTCGCTGCGCAGAGACTGAGCGAGCGAGCCCAAACAACGCCCGTGTTGGGTTTCCATACAACCAGGTCAACAAGCCACAAAACACAGCAGGACCAACGGAACAAGTGCAACAAGGAACGCCGTGAACAAGCGCTGCGCTGGACGTGAGTGTCACCAATGGCATCCCCGTGTGGACATGGCGATGTCATAAATTGAACCCGTGCTTGTGTTTGTTTGTGTTGTTTGTATCGATTTGCGTGTTATTAGCGTGTTTTATAGAATGAAAGGAGTGCTCGAGACAGCTTCTGCGTGAGTGTGTTGGCGCTATGCTCGGCCCTTGACCGTTGGGTTGCTGCTGTTGTTGTTGCCGCTGGAGCGCTGCGCGAACTTCTCGTGTCGGATGCGCTCGAGGTTCTGCTGCTGCTGGAGCTCGGCCTTCACGTTCTGGTACCGCTGCAACAACCGCTCAAGGTCGACCTGCCGCTGCTTCTTCTGCTCCTCGCGACCCGACTGGATGCGCTTCATGAGCGCGTCTAGATCTTGCTTCTGCCGCTGTTTGAACGTCATCTCGCGCTGGAACATCTCCTGCTGCTTGAGGTTCCGCCACTTCTCGAGCTCCCATGCTTCCTGCAAACATGCACGTCACAAGTCACAACGAGTCTTCAACACCAAGCAAGCAAGGGCCAACGAACCAGTGCGTCTGATTTCAACTTGATCTTGTGCGCCTCGGCGTAGCTGTTCACCAAAACAACACCAAGTTAGCAAACAGTGCGCACACACAAAGCAAGCACAAGACGCACTCCTTTTGGCGCGCAAGGTGCTCCTCAATGCGACGCAGATTGAGCAGGTCCTTGGAGTACTTGGGCTTCTGTTGCTTCTCGAGCTGCCTTTGCTGGAACTCGAGCAGCTCTGCCTTGTGCTTTTCCTGCACAAGCGCCACGCAACACACATCATTAGCCTCGCATGCCAACAACAACAACAACACACAAGCAAACGCACCCGCATGTTGACCACGAGCTCCTCAACGTTGCGCTCGTACTCCTCCATCCTGCGGTCCCAGACCTGGTTGAACTGCTGGAACTCGAGCATGTGCGCCTCCTCGACACCGAGCCGCTCGGCAATCTGGCGCGAGCGCATGGCCTCCTTGCGCCGGTTCTCCTCGTGGACCTTGAGCTCCTCGAGGCGATTCTTGGCGATCTCGGCCTCGACGTACTTGCCCTGCCGCTCGCAGTTCTTGCGGTGCTCCTCCAGGATCAGCAGGAAGTCGTTCACCGCCGAGTCCTCCACATTGTTGTCCGCCATCAACGCCCCCCACACACGCACACGCACGCACACAAGCTTGTCTTGCGTTGCGTCCGAGCACCCTGTTGTTCTGCTCTCCGCAAGCTTCCTCAGGCGCAAGCGACGGCCTCCATGCTGTTATTTCTAAGGGTCGATATAAATAGACACAATCAAGCAGGAGTCTATCTTTAGCCACACACACACATGCAAGGAGCAAGTTGCTTATGGGCGCACCACAGCTTAAGTCTTCCTTCAAGGCGAGGATGTGCGCACACAGGTTGAAGTTGTATGAGCTCCCGAGATCTCACGACCACACGACGGAAGAAGCTTCGACAAGCGGGCGACCATGGGACAGTGCGCGCGACTCAACACGCCTCGGAGGCGTGATGACGCCACACGTGAGACATCAACACGATATGCGGTTGTCCATGGTGATGACGTTGCAAGTGCGTAGTTAACATAAGGTGATGAAGAGAATGGCGACACGGTGGCTATAGTTGCTGGTGGCATTTGATTGAGTTTTAATGATGGAAATGGATCAGCAATTCAAGTACAGGCGCTCGCGGCGTCGCTTGATCTATGGCAGCTTCTTCTCCATGATGGCGTTGCCGCTCGGGTCTCGGCCGTGGATCTCAATGTGTTGCACCTATGGGCAAGCAAATTAATTTATATGTCAGTAAAAAGATACGAACGCCATGCGCGTTTAGAACGCACTGTTAAGCGCACCTTTGGCAGCCCCCAGGACGTGGTCGAGTACACGAACACGCGCTCGACGATGCAGTTCTCGACACCGTTGATCGTGCCGCGGCCGACGACCTTGCCGTCCTCGATCGAGAGCAGGAATGCGCGGTCCTTGAGCGACGTCAGCGTCACCTATACAACAGCAGCAACGACAACCCCAAGTTGCTTGTTAGTCATCGCTCACATATGCCAGCCATCGCAGCAATCTATACATAGGAACGCACCTCATAGACGCCCGGCTGGCCCGGCACGGGCTTGACGGTCGCGCCGTAGGCCGAGTTGCGCTCGATCATGTTGAGCTCCTCGCGTGGGTGGCCGTCGTTCTCGAACATGACCCAGTAGACGTCCAGCGGCTCGGTCGGGTGCAGCGCGCCGTCGGCGCCGACCTTGCCGGCGTACACGACCACGTTCTTGTTCTTGTTGCGGTAGATCACGAAGGCCGCATTCTTGTCGTGCTTGTCCTGGATGAGCGGCACGGGGTTGTTCTCGACCTTGGAGAAGTCCGTCGACATAGTGATGCTGCGAGGGGAGGCTTGCTTGTGTGCTGCGGCTGCAGTTGGGGAATGAGCGAGCAAGCCTCGCCTGCTTTGACTTGTTTTGGGGCTGCGATCCAGGGAAGAAGGAGAGAGCAGTTTTCAGAAAAGCTGAAAATAGAGATGACTTGGAGTTTGTATGGGAGGAGGCGAAGTGTCTCGTCGGTTACGCGTACTCGGGTACGTTTTCTTTGAGTCTTGGCGAGTGTGATTGGCTCAGAAGGGTAACTTTGGAAGGCAAAAGCTGGATATAAAACAGAGGACCATTTGACTTGGAGTTTGAATAACCTACACCCCGATATTTGAAAATTTATCAAAAACTGCTGTCAATTTAGCAGTAATATTTCAAAAAGGATTGGAATGATTGCTGATTATTTTTAATCGGAAATGAAGACTTTGAGAATAGCATACAAATTTCAAGTTTGATGTAGAATTTATAGGTTATAAGGAGGTTATTTTTGATCGGAAAGGCATGAGATGGGAATGGCTACATTTCCACACCTATTGCGCTGCTGGCGAGCGTGCGTGGTTGGATGGGATCTGCAACTGGAACTGCTGGAAGCGCGCCACGCTGTTGAGTACCACTGGCAGTGCGCTCTTGAGCTCGGCGGGGCACTGCTCCGGCTGCTCCTTGGCAGCCGTGACGTCCCATTCGCCGTGGTGAAAGCCGCTGTCGTCCGCGGGCTCATCGTCAAACACGACGCGTCCGCGTGGCAAGGGTGAGCGCACGGGCGAGTCGCACTGGTTAGAGACCTCGTTGCTCGCTGGCTGGAGGTCGAGGAGGTCTGCAGACAAGATAGAGTAATACACACAAGCGACCTCGTTAGCGACCTCACACACATGACAGACACGACAGAGCTGAAACGAGCACTCACCAATGCCCGCCAAGGAGTGTACTGGAGCTGACACTGGAACTGCACAAGCAGTAGCATCAGCAATAGTGTCAGCTACGCCAAGCGGCAGGGCGTCCACAGCCACTGGCTCAGCACTGCGAGTCGGATCGCTCTCGTCAAAGTTCGCGCGATCCAGGTTCGACGAGCAGCGTCGCAGGAACGCATTGAGATTGTTGGGTTTGCCAGTGGCGTTGCTGTTGCGCCTTTGCATGAACGGTGCTGGCTTAATCGCGTGTGGATCCTCGCGACGGTGCTGCTGGGCGAGCGCTGGCTGCAAGTACTCGTCCCCGCCGTCGTTCACCGCCCGGATGCAAGCTTCTTCGTCGTTGTCGTCGCACTCGGGGCGCACAAGCGAGTGTCTCGCCACGCGCGCCTCAAACTTGCTGCACAGGTTCTTCACGACCTGCCGCGAGCGCAGTTCGTTGAGTGCCGTGCGGATCGAAACCTCCACGGACCGCACGGGCGATCGCGGGCCTTCGTAGCGAGGCGGCTTGGTGAGCAGCGACTTGCGTGCGGCCTGGCTGCCGTTGACGTCATGCTGGCTGGCGCTACTTTCGACCACGATGTTCACTTTCGCTTCGTCTTCTTCCTCTTTTTTGGAGCGGCTCCGGAGTAGCTGAGGGAGCCACGCGTGACCAGCAACCCAGCGCTTTGCGGCCAGTGCGACCAGCACGAAGACGACGAGCACGAGAAGGGCGGCCATGTTGGCGTCAATCGGACCTGCGGTGAGATCGCTCAAACCGCAACTGAGACTCGGGACGTTGCTGCGTTGGCTCGCATGAGAGCAGAGCTATAAATGAAATCTGGAGCGGTTGGGATAAGTTTTGCTTGAGCCGTATAAGAAAAGGTTGAAATTTTTGAAATGAAATAGTGTAAATCGTTCAAGAATTGCGGTGAAGGACGAAGCTTTCGTGCTCGCCGGTGTTGGCCACGCGGCAAGCGACGTGCAGAACCAGCTGGAGCCCGAGAATGCGGCCTTCGTGCTCTTCTGCCTCGACGTGAACGTGCCGGCGCTGCGCTGGATCCTGCTGGCGTCCGTGCCCGAGGATGGCAACGTACGCGGCAAGATGCTCTACTTGTCATCGCGCGAGTCGCTCAAGAAACAGCTCAGCATGAAGTACTTTGTCAGCGAGTTCCACGCCACCGAGACGGTAAACTATGTGTATCCTATCGAATGCCAGCCTGCACGCTATGAGCATGATAGGAACGCTATCACAGAGGAGAGCGAAGCATGTGCATGTACTGATGATTTCTGGCGGTGGCTTGCGCCTCGTTGTTGTTATATAGAGCGAGGTGACATACGAGAACTTCCAGAACGCCAAGAAGAAGCACGCAGCGGCCGCACCGCTGAGGACACCGCCTTTGCTGAGACTTCGGAGGCAACGACCACGTCGGCAAGCGAAACGCACGACGCGAAGCCGACCTCGAAGGAGCAGAGCGCAACTAGAGAGAAAACTGGAGAAGAGAAATGTTGTGAAAAAAGCTGGAGAAAACTGAGAATGGAAAACTGAAAGGAGATAAATGTGGAGATAAGTGCTGTTGAAGAAAACTGAGAATGGAAAGCTGCTTTTGACCAGTTCGCAGTACCTACAAATTAAAAAAATAAATCAAAAATCAAAATCAAATTCCCAACTCTTCCCTCGACGCGGATCTTGTTATCAATCATACACAGCTCCTGTATACAAAAACACACGCATTAGTTCAGCATGTTTCACGGGAGATGCAGAATGCCGCACCTCAACGAGACGCTTCATCTGAGAGCCGCTCTGCTCGGTCTTCGTCCGATCACACAGGACAGTGATCTTCATGCCTTGGTGTTTCTCGCGTATGTTGAGAAGAGAAGCAGCAACATGATTTTTTTAAAATGAAAATCAACATATCATAAAAAAGCCTTTATGTCGTAACTAATACACATATTTACGTATATACAGTATTGATTTACAAAATACCACCATTACGTAAATAATAATAAGATATGTTAATTACGGAACCATGACATTCCGTATTCACGTACATACATTATTGATTTACGGAATGGGTCGCTTACACTTCACGGTGCGCGGGCCAAGTGACCTCAGCACTTCACTGATACTCAATCTCTGCATCACTGTTGAGCACAATCCATGTGGTATACTACTAAAAGGGTTGTTCTGTTTCCGATTCGGTACTCTCAGACCAGCTCAGACACTGAGCCGGAATCAAGAACGGAGTACCAACTCCTCGGGTTGAGTAGATAAATGGACGGAGCTCACCAGGCAGCCAATTTTTACTGAGATCCAGCGAAATGCAGAGGCGACAACGATCAGCCTTTATCGGACGAGACGGAGAGAGGCAAGGGAGGTTCAGCTCACCCACTCAAGTGACACACTGGCTGGAGTTCTCTGCATCTAAACCTCATTTTTAGGTTCTTAGGTTCAGCGCGTCAGATCCCCAGCGCACTCTGACTGTGGAACTCAACTGACTGCGACCAATGGGCGCGTGGGTGCATTGAATTGACTGGACTCCAAGAAGCGACACGAGTGCACGACAAGTGCTCAAAAAGAGCACTCTGCTCGTAATTGGTAGAGAATTAAAGGTCGTTTTAGCAGTTTATCCCTGGAATAGCTATTTTTGCGGATCTTTGCGCCGTTACAACCGGATATTCTCCTAAATAAAGAAAGGGCTTTCTCAGTATTTTCTTGCTCACAACTTGCCAGCGCACACAAACAAACGCAAACGCGAATGCCAGCGTCCGCAACTCGAAGCAAGCAAGTCCATCTTGTGCTTGCTTGAGTTGCTTGTTGCGCAGCCACAAGCGTGACGACCGCAACTTGTGAAAGGACACAAATCTCAGACGCTATTTGTACCCACTGACCATACCCCACATGGTCATGGTCGTGCTTGTAGTTTTTGTCCGAGGGCGCTCATTTGTTTACCTTTTTTTACTGAACTTGCGCAAAAGAGACTGCCACTTACTATGAGTTTGTGGAAAGAACGCGACTGCTCATCGCATGCCTCGCGCCATTCACAAGTCAGTGCAGCACCAAGCAAGCTATTCCCTTTTCTTCCGGTACGAGGCGTTTGCTTGGTTATTATTTTTAACTAGTTATTTTTTTTTTGTATGATAGTTTGTATGCAGCGAGAGAGAGCCTGCATGCGGCTGTTGCCTGTTCTCACTTGTTTATTTCTCTTGCTGCCTGTTGTTGTGGTGCGTCTCTAGAGCGCAGCGGCTGTTGGTGCGCAAGAGATTGAGGCCCACAACAAGAAAGCAACCAAGCCAAGCAAGCCCACTTGCTTGCTTGTCTCAGGCGAGAGTCGCGTTAGCCAGCGCGATTTGTCGCAATCCCGCACAAACCACTCTTGCGCGCGCGCAAGGCCAGACAAACAAGCGCAACACGCAAGAAACAAGCAAGCGCAAGTCGAGCAAGTGCACACCGCAAGCGTCTGCTTGCTCGCTTGCTTGCTCGCATCCTGTCCACCCATTCGCTCATGCGCGGCTTCGTGGTGCCGCCGGCCATGGCGCCCGCGTGGAACCGCCTCAAGGAGCTGCGCACGCTCTGTGCCGTGCCGCCCATGCGCAGCATGCAGCAGCGCTTCTCCACGCCGCCCTTCGGCTGGCGCAAGTCCAGCAGCAGCAGCCACAGCACCAACCAGACAGGCTCCACCAAGCGACGCCTGAGCATGGCGCGCCGGTCCTCGCTCGGTGTGCCGGCCAGCTCAACACCCACCGCGCCGTCGTCCTCGGCCGCGCGCCGCCGCGCCGTGCGCGTGCAGCTCGAGGCGGCCGCATCGCTCGACGAATTCGAGGTGCTCGACGTGCTCGGACGCGGCACGTTCGGCGTCGTCAAGCTCGCGCGCCACGTGGCCACGGGCGCGGCCGTGGCGCTCAAGATCCTCGCCAAGCCGCTCATCGTCGAGCTGCGCCAGGAGAAGAACATCCTGCGCGAGCAGACGGTGCACCTGCTGCTGGACCATGGCTTCATCTCTACGCTCTACGCGACGTTCCAGGACCACGACGCGCTCTACTTTGTGGTCGAGTTCTGCCCCGGTGGCGAGGTCTTCAGCCTCGTGTACGACCAGCAGGACGACGAAGACTGCGAGCACGAAGAGACAGAGGCACGCGATAGTGACAAGAGCGAGGGAGGAGACCAGCAGCAGCAAGACCAGCAACAAGAAGCCCAGCAGCTCCCAAACTCACCGAACGGTGACAACCAGCAGGACGACGACACGCTCACGGGCACGACGGACTCGGAGTCCGAGGATGACCAGCAGCGCGCCGCGCAGCTCACGCAGGCGCGCGCGCTCAAGCTGCAGCTCTTCCTGGAGAACCAGCGGAACAAGCGCGCACTGCGCAGCGCTCACGGCGGCCTGCTAGAGCCCCATGCGGCGTTCTACCTGGCGTGTCTGCTTGTGGGTCTCGAGTACCTGCACGAGATGAACGTCCTGTACCGCGACCTGAAGCTCGAGAATCTCGTGCTGGACTGCGACGGGTACCCGCAGCTGATCGACTTTGGGCTGTCCAAGCCCGATGCCGCGAGCCACACGCGCAACCGCACGCTGTGCGGCAGCATGGAGTACATGGCGCCCGAGGTGCTGCAGCGGCAGCCGTACGACCAGCGGGCCGACCTCTGGTCCTTCGGCATCCTGCTCTACGAGCTGCTGCTGGGCCGGACACCGTTCTTCCACCTCAATGCGCGCGAGCAGGGCCGGCGCATCACGTGCGAGCCCGTGACCTTCCCCAACAACTTTGAGGATGAGTGCCCGGCCGCATGCGCACTTATCGAGGGGCTGCTGGCCAAGAACCCAGCCGAGCGGCCCACGTCCTGGGCCCAGGTGCGCGAGAGTGCGTTCTTCCGGGCGCACTTCCCCAGCGCGACCGCGTGGCAGCAGCTGCTTGCGCGACAGCACGTGGCGCCCTTCGTGCCCCGGCTGGACGGCGCCTTCGACACGAGCCTGTTCGTCAAGGCGGCCTCGTACGAGGACGAGGGCGACGACCTCTACGGCTACTGAGTGAGCCCGTGTCTATTTATTGTTTGCAGTGTCGTGAATTAGTCCAAGAGAAGAAGAGAGAGAGAGAGAGAGTATACAAGTCCAGAGCCCACGCCGCAGCCCCCCAGTGAGTCGTGACAAGCGAGAGAGAGAGAGATGTGGCGCGTGTGCAAGTATCCGTAGTAGCCAACCATGTGAGGCGTGTGTGTGTTGTCGTAGGTATACAATATAAATTATTAGTTTATTCATTTCTTCTTGTTGCTAACTCTCCTACGTCTCTAGATCAGAAGGCGCGGAAGATGTGCGAGCCATCCTCAAAGTAGGGCTCGGCAAAGTCGCTGAGCTCCATCTGCGTTTCGTCGTCAATGGCCTGGAAGAAGGATGTGTCGAAGGCGCCCGCGAGCTTGGGCACGAAGGGCGCGGCGTGCTCCCTGCGCTCCAGCCGCTCCCAGGCGCTCGCGTCTGGGAAGCGCCGCTGGAAGAATGCGTGTGTCTTGAGCTCGGCCATACTGCCCAGGCGGTCCGCCGGCGCCTTGACAAGCAGCTTGGAGATGAGGTCGCAGGCCGCCGGGT
Organism: Globisporangium paddicum; assembly: GCA_023334015.1. Lineage (NCBI taxonomy): Eukaryota > Oomycota > Peronosporomycetes > Pythiales > Pythiaceae > Globisporangium > Globisporangium paddicum. The sequence continues at coordinate 29,924 of JAASFV010000143.1, forward strand.
GTGTCTCGCAGAAGTCCGGCGGGAAAACCACAGGCTCAGTCGTGATCTTGCGCCCCAGCTCGCGCGCGTTCTCGTGGTAGAACGGCGTCTTGCCCAGCAGAAGCTCGTACATGATGACGCCGAAGGACCAAATGTCCACGCGCTGATCGTGCGGCTCGTGCAGCAGGATCTCGGGCGCCATGTAGTCCATGCTGCCACAGAGCGTCACGTTGCGCGCGGCGTGCGGCTTGGCGAAACCAAAGTCCAGCACCTTGGGGTACCCGGCGCGGTCCAGCACGAGGTTCTCGAGCTTGAGGTCGCGGTAGAGCAGCTCCTGCGCGTGCAGGTATTCGAGCGCGCGCAGGATGCACGCCAGGTAGAAGGCCGCGTGGTCTTCCTGGAGCCCGCCGTGCGCGTTGCGCAGCTGGCCGCGGCTCTTGGCATCCAGGCGCATCGCATTGTGGTGCGCCGGCGAGTTTGGTGCGCGACTGAAGCTCGACAGGCGGCGGCGGCGCGGCTCGTGCTCGCTCTGCTGCTGTGTTGCCGTCGGCTCGTCCAGCACGAGGCGGAGCGTAAGCTTGTGTGGCTGCAGCAGCGAGGCTGGCAGCGTCTCGGTGGGAGAGCAGTGGCGCGCCTCCGTGTCCTTCTCGCCAGCAGAGCTCAGTTGCGCTCGCTCACCTATCGTTCGACCCTGCTCCTGCTCGTTGTCATCTTCCTCATGACCTTGTTCGTCCGCTGGTGCGTCACGCATCGCATTGTCCGCTATAGCGTCCTCGGTGTCGTTACGCTCGTCGCTCTCGTCCTCGTCGTTGTTGTCAAAGTCCGAGTACACGAGGCTCCAGAGCTCGCCGCCGGGCAGGTACTCGAGCACGAGGTAGAGGCAGTCGTCGTCCTGGAACGTGCCGTAGAGCCGCGCGATGAACGCATGCTTGAGCTGCATGTGCACCGCTCGCTCGCGCAGGATGTGCTTCTCCTGGCGCATGCTCACCACCTGCTCCTTGGAGAGCACCTTGAGCGCGACACTCGCGCCCGAGGCCATGTGCTTGGCGAGCTTGACGACACCGTACGTGCCCACGCCCAGAACGCCAAGCACGTCAAAGTCGTGCATCGCGAGCGCGCGTATTTCGTGCTCGTCGGGCTCCCACCTGTCGTTCGTCCTGTGAGCAGCCGTGGGGCTGGCCAGCGGCTCCTCATGTTCGTCCTTGGAGAGCTGCTGGAAAGCCTTGAGCTCGTGCTGCTCCTTCTCGGGACTCGCTTGCAGCAGTGGCCTCTGGTCCTGCACGCGGCCGCTCATCGTCATCGCAGAGGCGCTTGAGGTACGTGGGTGGAGAGGAGAAGGATTGGGGATTGACTGGGGAGGAGACGAGAAGAGCTGCTGGTCTGTGGTGGCGTGTGGTGGTGATGGTGTATTTTTGGGCGGAGCTGCTGGGATGTGTGGTGGCTCTCTCTCGCACGGACCAGCGCAGATTGGTCACTGGCGGCGCATGCGCGAAACGCTTGGTGCGCACTGGGGAGCTGCTGGTTTGCACCGTGGGTGCGGTGCGTGCGTGAAGGGCGGAAGGAGGGCCTCGTCGTCCCACGCGAGTGAGTCTCCATGACGCCAGGGCCAGGGGTGATATTTTCTGATTCGGTATCTGAGGATATCGGAGAATACCTGAGTATCAAGGCGGAAAATAGAGTGGTGGAGTCAGTCCGCCCTCGCGTGACTGGCCTCAAGAACGTCATTTCGCCCATAGGATATGACTGCGTGACTGATTGAGAGTGAACGCCACGGAGCCATTGGCCAGCGCCACCTCAGGACTCAGCACTGACTGCTTCTCTGCTGAGTTGATTCCTTCGAAGTTCGGCCCTGCACCTGGGTTCAACTTCCCCCTTTTCGACTCGTTTGTACGAGGCGCAAGTCACCACACAACTCCCAATCACAGACACGCAAACGTACAGTCCACAACGACGCTCGCATGTGTGGGTTGGGAGGGTGAAGAATACGTGGCGTGGGTGCGGTCGTCTGTGCTCACGAGATGTCTTTTATTATAATACCAATATTGCAAGGGCCATAGATAACTATTACTCCATGTTCTGGTCGCACTTTAAGCAAATATAGTGATGTAGGACGAGTATTTTTATAATGTGGCGCGCTGCTTTGCTCGGATACGTGGAGATACAGCGACGGAGATGTTGCAGACAAAGTAATCCCTGGCGAAAGTCGCTGGGGGCGATGCAAAGGTGCATTGTGGGCGCTGTAAGTGGGCAGCGTGGTCAATAGGACAATGAAGCTGAAGCGACACATTCCGACAGCCAATTAGGTGTGTTGTACCGTAAATAAATAAATTACAGCATTCTAGATATGGTAGTTTGCGGATTTTTGTCGTTCATTTTATCATAGTGCGCTCATTCGCGTTGCGAGTCGAATTCCAGTCCGAGTTCGCTGGGGATCTGACGCGCTAAACCTAAAAGTGATGAGATGTGGAGAGTGTCACTTCAGTATCACTCCAGTGTCACGAAGCGGTCGTCGGGTACAACCTCCCCTTGGCTTTCCGTCTCTGTCCAACAAAGATTAATCCTGGTCACCTCCGTGTTTTGCTGGGCTCTATAGAATCGAGTGACGCGGAGCTCATGTCATTCAACACAGCTTTTCAGCTTACAACTAGACGAAATCCCACCGCGGGCGGCGGATGTACTGGTCGATGTTGCAGCAACAGAGCACGCTCGGGGTCTCCAGTACGATACGCTGGCGCCGATGTTGCGGTTCGCATGGTTAGTACAATTCTCGCGATTGTACACGGGCTGTGGACGTGGCGAAGCGGGCTGATACATGGCTTTGATTACACGCCAATGGTGCGGCGTGTCATGGCGTTCGAGAGAGTCAAACAGCGAGTGCGAGCGCTGACGATGCAGTTTCGATACAATACTGAGCCAGCGGAAGCGGCGGCACAATGAGCGGTGATGGTACGGTTCGTGAGAATGTGAGGCACCGAGTGTCCAGCACCGACACTAGGACCACTCGTGGGTCTGACAGAGTACGTATGTTTCTTTGACGGAGGTTCCAGAGGGAACCCAGGCCCCGGCGGTGCTGGGTCGGTGCTGATCGCTGTCGATCGAGCTTCCAGATCGGCTACAGTGATTTGGTTCGCTGCCATAGCGTACAGCCACCAACGCACTGCAAACAACATTGCGGAATACTGGGGACTACTTCACGGTCTCCAGCATGCCGTTTCGGTTGGACTGCGGCCGCTCCACGTGGTGGGCGACAGCAGTCTGATCATTAACCAGGTCCGGTGCCACAAGAAGCCGCGTGCGGTGCATCTGGTGAGACTTCACACCCAAGCCATGCGACTGGCGGCCGCGGCAGGTATACTGACCTGGCAGCACCACCTGCGGGCGCACAACAAGATGGCTGATGCAGCAGCAAACATTGCAATCGACGACGCCTCTTCGATGCAGAGCGAGGCTGGCGATGGGCGGGCTGAGCTCGCGCTCATCCAGCCATATTTAATGAGCGATATTGGCCACTGGTTCTCCAGGGTCGATCAACGCTAACATCGCCTGAGAACGATGATGCTGAGCCTCACAGCTCCAGGCGGGACACAGCGAGAAACCAATGCTGATCGCGGTCCCGAACGGTTATTAGAGTCCATCCAAGCGAAGTAACTAAATATATCTCAACATTATAACTGAAACTCATGTCATTCAAGCTGGTCTCAATCAAGTGGATCACACGAGTTGAGCTCTGTAAACCTATTTCGAGAAAACCACTTCGAGAAAAAAACTTGAGAACTCGGATCAACTTTGGGGAACATGAAGGAAAAAACTGAGAGGTGAAGGTGACACTTTTTAGTTTGATCAAAAATCGCGAATGCAAAACTAATTCTTCTCTACAGAGCTACTACTACTACAACCTAGCACAAGTCAGAAGTCTAGCAACACTTGAGAGAGAGAGATAGAAGGGTGCTGGGAGCCACAAGCTTCAAGTCACACGCCTACGCGTACGTGGAGTCAATGTCGCCGACGCGGATGTTCATGAACTTGACGGTCGCATCCGGATTCTGCGCCTCGACCTCAGTTGGGATGCCGCCGCTCGTCGGGCACGTGCCGCGGGCCACGCCGGGGACGCTCGCATGGCGGTCGACTGGGTAGTTACTGTCGAGCCAGAGGCAGTGGGCCTCGTGGTCGGTCCAGAGACTCATCGTGAGCACCATGCCGCTCTGGAGCGCCTTGCCCATCTGCTTGAGCCCGCCCTTAAGCTTGTGATCATCCAGGTCGCCAAATACCGTCTTTGCCTGCGAGCACACCGAGTCCGAGATTGACGAAAGCTGCTGGACGCCCGAGATGTTGATCGTCGGGTTCTCCACGACCTTGCCATCTTGCTTGAACAAGCGCTTGATCTCCACCAAGTCGCCAGTCTCCGTCTGGTCGCTCGTGATGAACTGCGTGACGACCGTGAAGGGCTTGGTCGAGTCGATGGCAAAACCCGCGCCAGGCCCGTAGAACGTCTTATTGCCCATGCGGAACGGGTTGAAGTCGCAGCCGTCCTTGTCGCAGCTGCCCTTGTAGCGGTTCTCGGCGCCCGAGCCGCACGTCGTCGGCGACTCGCAGCGTGTGAGGCCCTCAGTCGTGCACGGGTGCGACGTGTAGGCGCTGCTCATGCTGTTGGCCTCCCAGATGTCCATCTCCATGCAGCACGCGCCGTAGCGACCGCCGCCCGAGTTCTTGTCCGTGGCGCTCGGATTCCAGTCGAGCACGTTGGCCTCGCCGTTGATGAACTTGATGTCCTTGGGACACTGCGCGTCGCAGTAGCCCGTGCCGTAGGCGGCGCCGGCGGCGTTGCCCGGGTTCTTGGCCTTGCCGCCGTCAGCGTCCATCTGCACGAAGTAGAGCGCGCCGTTGAGGCCGCAGGGCAGCTTGGACACGTCGACATCGAAGGCAAACTCCTGGTTGAGCAGCTTGAAGTGCTTGTACTTGGCGTCGTCCTGCATGAGGTAGACGCGCGAGCCGACGTTCGAGCCGTACTGGCCCTTCGTCACGAGCTTGAGCGAGAGGTCCGCACCGGAAGTCGAGACGCCGTACGTGCCCTGGTAGTTGGCGCCCTCAAGCGCGCAGTTCTTCGCGCACGTGGCCGGATCTGGACAGAGCGCAGCGTCCCAGGCGTTGCCCGTGTAGCAGTTCTTGTAGTCGCCGATCTTGTGCACCCAGCGCCAGTTGGCGTCGAGCACGATCTTGGTCGACTCGGCCGCGCAGCCGCCGGTCTTGGTGCACACCTGCGAGGCGAGCGCGGGGTGGACTTCGGGCTCGCTCACGCCGACTTGTTGAGCCCGGATGGGCGTACTGAGGGCGGCAAGCGCGGCGATGAGGGCGGTGGTCGTCGAGATCTTCATGTTGGGAGATTGGGTCGAGAGGTGGGGTGAGGGCTGGTTGTCGCTTGTGGGTAGCTGGCAAAATTGCGAATGATGATCTGGGATGCCGAGGCGCATGAGCGAGAACTCGACTGCCACCTTTGCTGCAAACAATGACTGGCAGTCACTCGCTCGCTGGGTCTTGTGTATGCTGGCCATGGCGATCCACGTGCACTTGGGAGAAAGTGCGCTATTCTTATTTGACGGCATGCGAAAGGGCATGCGCTTGAGTACCAAATGCTGGAGAACAAAAGCCAGATCCCATGGTGATCGCTCCCTGTATCTGTGTTGTTGCATGGAGAGCGACGAAAAGTACGCACGATGGCAAGCGTGCGTGTGGGTTGCACCATCGAGTCTGCGGCCCTCAGTGAGAGCGTCAAAAGCCTGTGCTAATGGTGACCGCCCATAGACTGAACGACTGACTGGCTGAGGGATTTACTCGCAAGGCAAACCATCATGACCTCCGAGCGACTATCTGGGTTTTTAGTTTGAGTTCACCGCCAGACATGCACTCAGCCAGCGAACGTGTCAGCAGATGATGGTGAAGTACTAGACGAGGACTAAAAGTACTTTAGGCGTGGACTTTAGGTGTGCGAGTGGCATCGTTTTATGCAATGCTCCCATGCCATGGCGTCGCCGTATCCGAAAGAGCTGGCTACCGTAGGACTGAGTCAGTCGAAGCATGAATGTGAAGGACAACAGACACGAGGTCTCACTGACGCCCTGCATTCTGATTCTCTTGAAGCGTTTGCGCTAACGTTAGAGCCTCGATGCTCGGGCGCCGACCGAGCACATTGAACAACAAACACTTACGCTCACAGGAGTGGATCATAAAGTGTGTCTTGGGCCGATGAAGATGCTGGTTGATTCGAGTCAAGACGAGGTTGGACGACTTGGAATAAAAAAAGCCGAGGATTATCAGATTCGGATAAGTGGGCATGTTTATCAGATTCCGTATGTATGACCCTGATTTAAAAAAATCAGTCGATCCCTTTTAAAAGAGACACACGATACTCTACTCTAGTGTGTATCACACCAACTAGTAAAATAAAGTTAATTTTCGATAATAGACGATTCACTTGGCCCCACTATCGACTCGTATATGTGTGTTTGGTAACAAAAAATTAGACGAGTCAACACTAGGGCCGCGTGAACGGTCTATTGGGTTGCTGTAGCCAATCGTGAGAAGCTACTTTACTGAGTTTGGGCTTAAAAATATAGAGGAAAAAAGGTTGCTGTAGCACACAGCGACTCTCGCAAGCTGCAATAAGCAAGGAAAGCATGACCTCAGCGACAAGAAGAGCGCGTACCAGGGCGAGGCCCTCAGACAGACGCAGATCCACATTTGATATTCCTCCTACTGGTCGGACTCGGCTGGTATTGAGAACGTCTTGCGACCAAGCCTGCGCTTTCGTGCTACAGAGAGGGTCCGAACGGTCAAAGTATACGAATACAGGGCTCACATCAAGCTCAGAGTCAAAGAAAACTATTGGAATTACGCACTACAGCTGGCTAAAGGCCAAGGTCAAGCGAGCTGGCAACTCAGACAAGCTGCCAATAAACCCAACCAGCGATCAAAGACGAAGCGGGAAAATATCAAGCGAAAAGTAAAA
>JAASFV010000144.1:0-36821 GCA_023334015.1 Globisporangium paddicum
CTGCGTCGTTGCACTCGTTATAAGAGAACGGCCACATCCGACTGGTTGAAGCGCTGAAGATCGCTCGACCCAGGTTGCCCATCATCCAGATGCCTGGCCACGTCGGGTAGTACTTGAGCGTCTTCACACGCGCGCTGGGGCCGCCCGTGAGGTCTGGGTTTCCAGACGCCGTGCTGACGGCGCCAGGGAGTTGCGTGCGCACCTCGATCATGCCGCCCTGGAAGCAGAACTTGTTCCACGACTGCACCATCGCAGCGCGATAGAACTAGAGTAGTGCACCAACAAAGAGAGGAGTCAGTATTCTACAAGAGTCCAGCCTATTAAACGGCAATCATACATCCAACGCGAGTCAAGCACTTACAAATGAGACGTTCTGGTACCCGGGTGGGTTGATGTAGTCGTTCCAGACCGTCACGTTGATCGGCTCGTCCTGGATTTTGATGTAAAAGTAGCACGTGCCGTCGTCATCGCAGGCTGTGGACGTCATGTTGTGCGAATAGACCTCCAGGGCCGCATTCACGCCGTCGGGCTTCTCAATCGACGTCCACATATGGTCCTCCCCAGCCTTGAAAGACCGCCCGGCTGTGTTGAACTCGTCGCTCATGACGAGTTCCCAGCTCGCGCCGCGCGTGCTCGTGTATGTATGGCTGTCCGCGGGCGTCGCGGGGTCGACCCACGTGCGGATGCCCGACTTGGTCTTGAACTCGGCCGCATCGAGTCCCGGGACGCAACTGAGAAGCGCTACTGCTGTGAGTGTGCAGCAGGTTACTGTGAGGGCGCCATGTCGTCTGCGCATAGTCCGAGCGCAGGGTGTGACTATGGACTCGAGTGTTGGAGAGTGAGTGCGCTGTGCAGGGAGCTAGCGGGCTCGCTTATTCAATCGGTCGGGGGATTGTGCTGTGGCGGTCGGGCGATTGTGGCTCTCTTTTTCTCATTCTGCTTCGACGTACGAGACACTCGGGCCATCTGCTATCATGACGCACGCACTGCCGGACTGACTGGCTGACTGGATTTTGAGCTGCCACCAATCTGAGGGAGCGAGCGCGAACGAATCAATTGCGATCCGCATGCGTTCTCGGAAAGCGATTGCTCTGCTGCACGCGTGGGTTTGTTGATGGTGAGCGCGACGGTATCAAGAGTCATGAGGAGGAGTGTCGGATCAGTGGGAATGTCGATGCGAGCGAGCAGATCAGACCACTCTATCAGCTTGAAGAGGTTTTGACCCTGACGTTTCATAGTTTTTATGAGGCTCCTAACAAAACATTTTTTGAATAAAAGATATGTTTTTCTCCCCATGCACGATTGCATTTTTTTGTTGAGCACTTTAGTAAAGAAAAACGTGTTTCTTTACTGGCGTGGTTAGTGAAACAGAAACAACTTGTTTGTGCGTGAAATAGGACTAACTTGTTTATTTACAAAAAATATATGTTTGTAAACAATATGTATGGTTTCTAAAATGTAATTTCGGGAAATCGAGAGGGTATCGAAAATAAAAATAAAAAGTGACAACTTCAACTCCAGAGCGTCAGATTCCGCATTCTCCAATTTGCGCGTCAAAGAGCAGAGCACGGGACAGAAGCGCACGCTTGACGAGCCACAATGGACAGCACCTGCAGCGAGCGAGATCGATGAGCGCAAGCTCATCAGTGAGGTGTAGAAGTGACCAGTGGCGCGAGGGTACGAGCTGACTTGTCTGAGGAGGTAAGGGGCTGGTGCTTTATGAACTGACTCGTCTTGCCTTTTTGTTCATTTTGTGTGGTGAACAATTTTGTGGCTCGCATCGCCTTATGGTAATCCATTCGATGCCCTCCTGTTCAGCTTCTTTCTCAACATCAAATATCCATTCGTATCCACACCGTAATTCTCCAATTTGCGCTTGCAAAGCACAGAACAGCAGCGCAAGCATGCCGAGAGCAGTGACATAATGGTGCGAGCTGACTTGTCCCGAAGAGGTGGCTGGCTGTATAAACTGACTTGTGCTGCCGTTGTGTGCTTGTGGTAAAGGGCTTTGTGGCACATCGCCTAATGGTAACGAGAATTTTTGGTATCGTTTTTTTCTCATTTATCAAGTATACTGGACAGAGAAAAAGCACGCGAGACGATCTCAGCGACATGTCCTGTAAGTGTATTGGTAAAATCACCAACGATTTTGGAGGGAGAGGTGGCACAAGGGCATGATCTGTCCAACGAATTGCTTCCCCTGCGGCAAGTCAATCCTATTCTTTCGTGTGCTCAGGTGTCATGAATTACATTCGCAAATATTCATTCCTTATGCAGTTTGTATGTACTGGTATATCAATCTATCCTTATGTATGTGTATCTACCGCAATGACTTCCCAACTAGCTCTTCATCTGGAGCATCTCGAACCACTGGCGTAGCGAGTCGGACAGGATCTCAGGCAGCAGCGTCGAGTTCGGCAGCAGCACGTAGTACGGGAACGGGTAGTTCTCCAGGTACGGCACCATGCTCACCTTGCCCTTGGTGAACGACACGCTCTTGGTCTCGAGAATTGAGTTGTCCTTGTTCTCCGCCTGGTCCACGACGAGCAGCACGATGAGCTGCTGGCGCTCGAGCGCCGTCTCGATCAGCTTTTTGATGCGCATGCGACCGTCCGTGTCGAAGCGGCCGTCGGAGATCAAAAACACAATCTGCGTGAATTCGACGTTCGCGTTCGCGTTACTGCTCGCGGCACTCGAGGCGTTCTTGGCGGTCTCGAGGATTTGCAGAATGGTGTCCAGCGTCTGGATCATGTTGGTCTTCTTCTGCTGAAAGCCGAACTGCGCGATCACGCGCGAGCCGGCGTCGTCCGTGAACGGCGTGTCGAAGGCGTGCAGCAGGTCAATGTCCTGGCCAAACTTAACCACCGAAATCTCGCCTACCTCGAGCTGCGTCATGCCCTTGCAAAGCGTCGTCATGGCTTCAAGTGCGAGTCGCCCTGCGTGGTTGTCCGCCATGGACTCCGAGTCGTCGATGGCCACCATGACCTGGTACTGTCGCTTGGATGGCCTCGTGCGTCGCATCCAGATCTTGTCCTTGCGGAACTGGCTCGCGATGTACGGGATCACCTTGCGCATGTTGATGCGCTTACCCGTGCGGAAGTCGCCCTCAAGCTTCGCACGCAGCATGGGCTCGAGTACCAGGCGCAGCTGCTCGCACAGTCGTTGCGAAGACGCCGACGTGAGCGCAATGTACTTGGACCAGAGCTCCGCGCCGCGAATTGAAAGGTCGCTGTCGCCGCGCGACCAGTTGGCGATGAACGTGTCCAGCTCGTCACGTAATGCTGTGACCTCGTCAGGCGATAGGAGCTTTGGCGGCGGACTCGTGTCCTCTTCTTCATCTTCCACGTCCAGCTCTTGCAGCTTGCGCTCAAGCTCCGACGGGAAAGCCGGCAAAGTGTCGTTGTCTTCGTCGTTTTCGTCGTCCATGTCCACGTCATCCTCGTTTTCCTTGTGCACCTTGTCGTCATCGGCCTTGTCCTTCTTGGCGTCGTCCGTCTCGGAGTCAAGCATCTTGGAGTTGGCCTCGTGATCGCGCTCAGCGTTCTTCTCGTTCTTCGGCGGCTGCTTTTTCTCCTCCTTGTCAGCCTCCTGCTCTTCTTCGTTCTTCGCCATCACGTCATCGTCGTCAATGTCCATCGCCGTGGCGCCGTTCATGTCCGCATCATCGTCCTCCTTGTCGTCCTTGTCTTCGTCATCCTTCTGCTCGTCACTGTTGTTCTGGTTCATGATCTGGTTCTCTTCAGCGGCCGCGAGCGCGTGCTCGACGTCGTCCATGTTCTCGTCGTCGTCGTCCACAAACTCGGCGGTCGTCATCTCACTGCTGTTGTTCTTGTCGTTGCTATCGTTCTTGTCGTCGGACTCTTTCTCGTCTTCACCGCGCTCAATCATCTCCACGCGGCGCTTCCAGTGCTCCTGCGTGTCCTGCGGATTGCGGTACGGATTCGGCTCGTTGCGCTTGCGATTGCGGCGCTTCTCGTCCTTCTCCTGCTTCTGCGGGTTGTCCGAGACCTGTGACATGGGCTTCCACTCCTGGCGGTCGTCGTTGTCGTCGCCGCTACTCTGCTTCTGCGCCGAGCTGTTGCTCTGGTTCTGCTCCTCTGAGTCGTTGTCGTGGCGGCTCGGGTCCTCTTCCATGTCTTCGTCCTTCTCGTCGTCTTCGTCGTTCTGCTCGAGCTCATCCTGGCCGTCCTTGGCTTGCGTGCCAGCGACAGTTGATGACGACTTGTCCTCAGGCGTAGCATTCTCCTGCTCCTCAGGCTGAGGTTCGTTTTCGTCATCTTCCTTCTCGTCAGCCTCCTCATTCTCATCATCCAGGCCACCAGCGCCCATCTGAACAGCGCTGTCCAGCGGCTCTTCCTCCTCCTTGTCAGCCTCTGGCTCGTCCTTGTCTTCCTCAGCACGCTCCTCAGCATTGCCGTCGTCATCGTTAGCATTCTCGTCGTCGTTCTTGTCCATGTCTTCATCGTCATCATCGGCTTCACCGTCACCTTCGCCATCGTCTTCTTCGTTGTCGAGCTGCATGTCGTCGGGCAGCTCATCGCCGTCGTCCGCCTTTTGCTCGTCTTCCTCCTGGCCTTCCTCGCGGTTCTGCGGGTCGATGTCCTCGTGATTCTCCTCATACTTGTCTTCAAAGTCGTCATTCACCTGGTCGTCCTTCTTCTCCTCGTCGTCGTCATCGCCCGAGTCGCCATCGCCACCGTCGTCATCGGCCATAGGCTGGTCAGGCTTCTGCTGTGACTGTTCCTTGCTGTCCTCTTCGTCCTTCTTGGCCTTGTCGTCGTCGTCGTCCTTCTTTTCGTCGTCGTCGCCATCCTTGCCGCGGATTTCGTCCTCAAGCGCCTCACCCTCAAGCTTAGACTCCTCCTCGAACTTCTCGTTTTCCTTGTCAATGTTGTCCTCGTCGTCGTCCGAGTCCTCGCCCCACATCTTCTCGTCCACGACGTTCTCGTCGTCCTGATCAAAGTCGCCCATCTCGCGGTCGAGCTCCTCTTCTTCATTGTCGTCCTCATCGTCGTCCTTCTTTTCATCGTCCGGGAGGTCTTGCATCGTGCCTTCAAAGTCGTTCTGCATCTCGAGCCCCGTGTCCTCAGGTTCGTCGGGCTTGTCCTGCGGCGGCTCTTCCTGCTGGTCACCCTTCAGCCCGAGCAACTGCTCCTCGTCTTCAATTTCGTTGCTCACGTCCTTTTTGCCCTCGCCTTCGCCCATGCCCGTGCCTTCGACGTCGTCCTGGAACTGCATCTTGCCGTCGCCGCCGCTGTCGCCGCCCTCTTTATCCTCTGCGCGGCAGAAGCCGTGCTGGAATAGGTTGCGGAAGATGCGGATAAGCACGTAGTCAAACTTTGTGACGCTCTTGTGAGCCACGAGCAGATCCACAATCAGTTGGCGACTGATCGCGCGCACGTCCAGTAGACTCGTCTCAAGCCGCTCGAGGAGCGACAGCGAGCTCAGGAATGCTCCTGTCCACTGCTTCTTTGATTCCGGAGACAAAGAGCTCACGAGACTACTGTACTGCTGGGAGAGCAGCGCGAGCAGCTCCGAAAGCTGAGACGCGATGAAGTTCACGCGCGAGTCCTTCACGGCGCTCGTCAACAGCGAGAGCTGCGCACGAAGGTTCTCGTCCTCGCTTTCATCCTCATCGCCATTATTCTTCTTGGCCAGAGGGCTGAGCTTGGTCAGGTCCTGGATTGACACGAGCACGGTCTCTACTAGCTTGTCGTAGAGCTTGACGAACGACTCCACGGACTCTGTGACAATCTGCTCAGCTTTATCACTCTCCATCTCAACATCACTTGAACTGCTGCTCACCGTGGCCTTCTGCAACTGCTGATCCTGCTCGACCACACGCGTGAGCGCAGCCTTGATCTCCTCAAAGCAGTGTGCCGGCGCCACCTGCGCAAACATCACTGACAATTCTTCCACGCTCGCGTGGATCTCAACAAAGCTCGTCGAATTGGCGTCGAGCGTCTCCAGTGCAACCGGTAGGGCCGTCTCCTTGTCGCCATCAGACGTAAAGGAGCCTTGCATGGAGAGCACTGGCGAGAGGCCGTAGACGCGCTTGTTTGGATGCGCAAACGCCGTGACGGGCGCATCGCCACCGGCGTCGTCACTGCTAGCCACGGACGCGTGCTGCGTAATTGCAGGCACACCCAGCGACGTCTTGATGCCGTTGTTCGCCACAAACGTCTTGCAGATGCACTGCAGCAGCTCAAAGATCGCGCTGAATTTGATCTTCGCCTGCGTGCTCAACGGACTGGACGACGTCTGGAGCACCTGGGAGACCACGATGTGGAGCTCCTTCAGTGGCTTCTGGAGACTCAGCACGGACTCGTACTGGAGCGTCTGGCGGCGCAGCACCATCTGCAGATCGACAACTGATTCAAGCTCTTGTGGTTGGCTCAGGAACGAGGCCTTGAAGGCCTTAAAGCGGTCGAACACGCTGATGCCGCGGATGAGTTCTTCGTGATTGAGCGATGCACCGTGGAGCAACTGGCGCTGCTGCAGGATCGAGTGGAGCATGTTCTCAGCGTAGCCGTTGATGCGATCCACCTCGCTGGATGACAGGTCATGCGAGAAGCTCGTGAGCGCGCTGAAGCGCAGCGACGTGAGCTGCCCGATGAAACGGTAGTAGTATCCGTCGGCACGCTGCCAAAGCCACAGAGGTGAGTCCTTGGCCGCCAAATCCGATTCAGCGACCGTGTTGACATCGCCAGCCACAGTCTTCTTGCTTTTCTTCTTGAGTCCCTTGTTGCCCTTCTTCTTCTTGCTCTTTTTGGACCCGTCCGTGAGCTCAGCGAAGCTAGCGTCATGGTCCACAAGGTCCTTCAGGCCGTCAAGTTGGATGCAGTTCTCTACATCCGGAACATCCAATTCAAAGAGCAGCTCCATACGCTGCTGTTGCGGTGGCAGATGCGCGCGGTGGTAGGCCATGCCCTGGGCCTTGAGCTCACTGAGCAAGTCGATGAGTGCCTTCTTCTTCGAGCCCTTGGGCTGGTTCTTGCCGTGCTGCAGCTTCTGCATTCGGTAGAAGATCGTCTCACAGAGGTCTTCGCATAGCTCACGCGGCTGCTGACGGAACTCGACGACCTCGCGCGCCAGGATCTGGTCGCGCGTGTACTTGGAGATGCGCTTCGAGAGCACTGCAAGTTTGTCAAAGTACGCCGAAGTGCGGATGGGCGAGTCCACAAAGTCTATCAGCTCATCTGCCGACGCACGTGGTTGGCTCTCGTGAATGAGCACGAGCACAAGAGGCGCGCGCACGATCTCTTCTTCGACAGCCTTCTCGGCCGCCTTTATCATCTTGGTAGCAGCCGCCTTGCCAACAGCGTCAGCTCCCTCCATTTCTTCATCACCGTCTTCCTTTTTCTCCTCTTCAGCCGGCTTCTCCGTGTTCTTTGGCACAATAATGCCATCGTTCACGTCCTCAAGCTCGGCGCGCGTCGCGTGGATGCCCACGAAGCCGCCCTCTTTGCTGATGCCGTTGTCCGTGGACGCGTCGATGATCGTCTGCACGGGTACACCAAGCACAGCGTCGTAGTCGCGCACGTACTTCATGAGCTTGCGGTGAGACTTCTCTGCTGACTCGGCCAGCGAGTAGTACGTCTGCTCGTCCCAGCGGCAGATTTTGACATACTCGACGAGCTTGCGTTGGATCGGCGCTTTGAGACCACTCCACTGGCGACCCATGTAGCCTAAGTGCTGCTCGTAGTAGCGGTACAGGTGGTACAGCATCGTCGCGAGCGCGTAGGTCGACTTCTTGGCCGACACCGTGGGCCCATTGCCATTGCCACCATCGTCTTCTTGCTTGACGCCGTAGAACTCCATGAAGAGCTGCGCGCAGAATGAGTAAATGATCAGCAGCCGGCTTTCGTACTGGCCAATCGAGCACGAGCGCACGTAAGCGTCGAGCGTCGAGAACAAGTCTCCCATCCACTTGTCCTTGGTCATCGCGAGATCCTCCGTGTCCGTCGTGCTCAAGCCAATTTTCTTGACCAGGGCCTCGACCTTCGGCTGCACAAAGACCCACTCCGAGAGGTCGTTCAAGTGCAGCCACTTAAGCTCGTTCTTGGCGCCAGCCACGCTAAAGAAGCCTCCCAGGTCGTCCGTTGAAGCATCGCCAGAGTCGGTCTCGAACTGGGCCGTGAGCAGCGAGTACATGGAGAACCATGTTTTGTGCGCGATGAGACGGTGGTGCTTCTCCTTCACCTGTAACAGGTACGGCCACGAGTAAAGCTCGAGCTTGCGCCACCGCGTAACAAGCGCCGAGAGTGCGCCCAGCTCGCTCGCGATCGAGAAATCGCGCGCCGCGTACGCCTCCCAGTCCTGCGCCTTGCGCAACAGCAGCTCGATGCCCGTGAGCGTTCTTGCGAGCGGCGAGCTGATCTCAAAATTGCGGATGCGGTCCGCGATGAGCACGATCTGCTGCAGGATCGCGTGCTCAGGCCACATGGCCAGCAGCGCCTGGACCTTGATCATCAAGTCCTGTAGCGGTCGCGCTACGAGCACGACCTCCTTGACCATTGGGTCGCGATGGAAGTCGATCCCGCGCAGGTACTCACTGTTGAGCGCTTGGAATGACGGAACCGCACTGCGTGAGTCGCTGCTGCCGAGCCGCGACTGAACGAGCGAGGCCGCAAAGATACCGGAACTCACGATTGCATTCTCCACCTTGCTTGACTCGAGCGTGTTGATCGTCTTGCGCATCATTACTGCGAGCGAAAACGCGCGCGCAAAAGCGTTCACGATCTCCTTCTTCGTCACCTGGACCTTGGAGCAGCCGCTCGCGGCGTACAGGTTTATGTGCGCTTCACAGAGCCGCTGGATCGTCTTGTCGGTGATCAGCAAGTCCGTGTCGGCCGCCGTGGACAGCGATGACGAAAGCTCACCCTGGGCATTCCCCGCTGTCGCCTGTTCGGGTGTGATAAACGCGGTGAAGTCCACAGCGCTGTAGTCTGGGAACTGCTGACGGTACTCCTGTTCAAGCAGCTGGTCCTCGGACTCGATCTCCACCGTACGCACCTTGTACTTGAACGTCTCTTCTTCCGCGCGACGCTTCTCCTCCTCGCGCGCCTGCTGCTCCTGCCACTTGGCCAGGAACAAATCAAAGAGCACTTTGCTGCACACGATGGCGTCTTCAAGCACGGAGGCCGCGGCATCCGATGAGATCATCACGTCACGGGACAGGATTGTCTCTCGGAACAGGAACTCGAGCTTGGCCAACGCCACGTCAAGCAACGCCATGTCGCTCTTCATCTTGTGACGCGTGCCTCCAAACACCAGTGACGTTGTCTTGGTGCCGACAGTCTTGAGCAGCTGCTGGATTGCACGCCACTGGTCTCCAGCGCTAAAGTCCTGAACCATAGGTGTGGGTACCGACGGAAACTCGACGAGCGACAGCGCCAGCTCGCGCTTCTCCTGCACCTTCACGTTGCCTTCCTGTAGCTGCAAGTAGACGGACCACGAGAGCATCGCCACACCTTCCTTGACGGCGTAGATCGCCGAGCAGATGGGCTCGAGGATGTCACGGAAGCTCGCGCCAAACTTGTTCTCGAGCTGGGCGAGGAAGCTCTCGGACGTTTGCTGGAACATGTCGAGCTCGCGGAGCACCTGGTGACACTTGCTCGTGGTGCTCGTGAGCGAAGTAGTGCGCACCGCAGCCACGAGTGCGACCAGCTTACTCGCCGGCATGATGGTCTTCTGAAAGCGCAGCAGGTCGCGGAAGATGTCGCCAAACTTGGACGTCGCCACTGCGCGCATGTTGTGCTGCTCGTCACCTTCGCTTGAGACCTCCAGTGCGTCATGGGCGCCGCTCTGCGTGGGTTCGTAGCGCTGGATCGCGTAGGCCGAGATGGCAATCACGTCGTCATACACGCGGTTGAACTCATCGTTCGCAAGACGCTCCGAATCAGCAGACGCAGGTGGAAGCGGGTTGATGCGGTCGATCGCGCCACCAACAGCCTTCTGGAGCGTGAGCATGCCCAGGCGACTGAGTAGCATTTCCTTCTTCACGAGCGGCTTGGTGACCGGGTCCACGGGTGATGACGGGATTAGCAACGCGAAGCGCCAGAGACCGAGCAGCACGAAGCTCTCGCCAAACGATGACGCACTCACGGTCTCAGATACATTTTCGCCAGCAGTCTTCTTGCTGATCAGTGAGCTCAGGAACGGGCGCGCAAAGTCCTCAATCGACGCGACAAAGGTCTCGTCGCTCGACTTCTTCAGCACCGCAAGCAAAGTCTTGTCAACAGACTTCTCCTCGGCACCACTAATGAACTGCGTGAGAAGCTCCTTCACGTTGAACCAGTCATTCTGGCTCGCAAACGTCTGTTCAAACGCAAGCACTATTGAAGCGAACAGCTCATTCAACAGTGTGCGCGTGGTGGTCACCATTTCGTTGGAGCTCTGCGCGTGGATGAAGTGCTGCTTGATCTTGTCCAGGCGCAGCGAGCGCACCTGGGCCTCAATCGTGCCGCACATAGACTCGTGTAAGTCCACCTCGGCGACGCTCTTGAGCACCACGGCGCTCTGCACGCATTGGAAAACGCGCGGCAGGCCGTACACGGCGTGGATCTGCTCGTCTTCGTCGCGCGACCGACCGCTGGCCTTCTTGGCCGCGGCAACCTTCTTGCTCTTGGCTAGGCGCAGCTTCTTCTGCGTGTCAAACATATCGAACGCGATCATGTCCATCTGGTTGAAGCTGTTGCAGCGCAGGAACTGATGGAAGCCAAAGAGCACCGCGTTCAGGTGCGACTTGACAACTGCGAAGAACGCGTCGAGCTCCGAGCCCACGTCAAGCGTGGCGTCCACCTCGCCCGAGGCATTGATGAACTTGTGGCCGCACCAGACAATGTCCTGGTACACGTGGAAGCTCGCGGGGTCACGAACTCCAAGCTGCAACAGTTCATCAATGAGCGCATCGAGAGCATCGAGTACCACGCCAGCTTCACGGACAATGGCAGGCAGCTGGTCAATCTTGTCGCCGTGCAACTGGTGCACGTTCATCACGTGAACGAGCTCACCGATCACCTGGATCTCGCGTCTCGCGAGGGCGTGCTCCGACAGTGGACTGAGCTGGAAGCTGACCAGTCGCTCCATGAGCAGTGAGCTCTCCTTCATATCAAACAGTAGGATAGGCGCGTCCTTGCCGATGCGGCTGTCCTCCTCGCTGAGCAAGTCCACATGGTTTTCCGCGTCAGCTTCGATCTCGCTCAGGTACAGCGTCTTCTTGGAAATCAGGTCTGTCATCTCGCTCTGTTTCTCCTTCAATTTCTTCAGCAGCATGCTCGGCAGCTTGTAGAGCTCCTCGGCCATCTTCTCGTGCGGGTGTCGAGTCTTCTTGCTGCTGGCAATCTGGCCCTTGGCGTTCGTGTACTGCTGCGTCAGGAATGAGAACGCACAGAGCGCGTACAGAACCTCCTTGCGCGCAGCCACGTCCACGAAGAACAGCGACGAGACGTCCAGGCGACCACTCTTCATGGCCGCCTCCATGGACGCCACGCCGCCGTAGAGTAGCGCCATCACGTCTACAGCACCGTCCATTGAGTTGCCGTCGCCAGAGTTGATCATCAGCGGCGAGAACACCGCGTTGACCGTCATGTACGTCTTGGTCATGCGGTCGAGCAGGTAGCGCGCATTCCAGAGCTCGGGGCTCGTGGGCAGCAGTGAGTGGCCACCGTTCTTCCAGAGGACATTCTTCTTCGAGCTGCAGCCAATGAGCTTCTCGATCATGTCCTGAATGCGATGCACCATGTCCACGACGCCGTGCCAGGCCTCAGTCCAGTGTCTGGTAGACACTTCGTCGTTGTCCTGGGCCTCTGAGAGCTTAGCGCCGACGCGGAGAATCGACTTCTTGGTCCACTGCCAGTGGATGAGGAAGTGAGTCCAGTCAAAAGCCTTGCCGCGAAGCTGGATCGAGAGCTCAAAGCGATCGCGCAGCGCAGTCTTCACCAGCTCCGAGAAATTGTCAGCAGCATTTAGGCCACCACTCCATGCCTTGAGGTAACTGGCTACGAAGCTGTCGAAGGCCTGGAAAAACGGGAACATGAGGAACACTAGCTCGTTCTCAGCGCTCGAGCGGTCCGCCTGGAACCGGTGAATCGCGTACGACTGCTGCAGGATCGAATATTCGCTCACGTCAAAGTCCTGCACGGACTTGTGCTTTGGGTTCTCCTTCTTGCTGCTTGCGTCGCCTGAGGCCAGCAGCACACTGTTGATCTCTGTGAACTGCTCCTCTTCACAGAAGCGAAGCCATTCGCTGCCGTCCAGGATCTGCAACTGCTGCTGCGTGGTCGTGATCGCTTGCCAGATCTGCTCGGCCTCGACTTGCTGGTCTGGGTTCTTCTTGATAAACTCTAGCACAGCACAGCGCGTCTGCTGGAACGCGGCGTCGTTCGCACTCAGGTACACTGGGCACTTGCCGCTGCTCACGATGCTGTTGGTTTCGCCCAGAAGAGCGCCCAGTTGTTTCATCTGCGAGTTCATCCCACGAGAGATCTCCACAAAGACTTCGTTCAGTAGCAGCGATTTCACAAAGCGAGTCGCAAGCTCTGAGGTCTTGGCCATCTCAGGCGTTCCAGCCGAGAGCGTTGAAATCTTCTCCAAGGCAAAAAGCAGGCGCTCGGTACTCGCCGAGCCAAACGACGAGAGCGACACCTGGACGATGCGACGCAAAGCGAACGGCAGCAGAGTCAGCGACAATGGACCCTTGTCAGTCGAGGAAGATGCCGTCAAGAATTCCTTGGAGCTCAGGTTTGACGCCGCTTCGTCGATCACTGCGTGTGGGAAGATCGTCAAACTCGTGAGCTGCGTCTTTCGCGCGCCCAGGAACTCGAGCCAGCTGTTCTTGCGTTGAGTCACACTCTCGCCACTAGCTGCTGTGAACAGCGTTGAGTTGCTCGCCAGACACGCCAGCAAATATTCGTTGCCGTCTACAGCCCCTTGAGTCCCCAACTTAGTTGGAGAGGACGACAGAGCAAAGAGGTACTCGACGTAGGCGTGATCGCGCTTTAGCACGACGTTCTCGGCCTCCTGACAGAGCTCGAGCGTCGAGATCTGCAACGGGAACACGCGCTGCTTGGACGGACTTACAGTCGAAGCCAGGAGCGCTTCCTGAAAAACCTGAAGCGCCTCTGTCTCGAGACCGAGCTGCACGAGCAGCTCGCCACCGTACACGCGTCGGAATGCATCGCCGATGGCGAAAATCGGTGCCACTCCGCGGTTAATCTCCGTCGCTGAGAGCTGCGACCAATTCTCCAAGTGTCTGCGGTTGATACGTGCGTATCGCGCACCTTGTGGGTTCGACTGCAGCTTGTTCAGCACGCTCTCGTGAATCGTCTGGAACGCCCGACAGAGCGCGAAGCCCGGGATCCCGCCAGCGTTCGAGACCTTGATAAGGTCGAGACGCTGCTCATCCTGCTCCAGCAGCGCGATCTCAACACAGCGGTTGCGCATCGCGCGCGAAACCTCACCGTACTGAGCGTCCATGGCCAAGAAGATGCGGAAGTTCGCGTGCGGCTTGATCACGCGGAGTTTGCCATTGATGACGCCACACTCGTTGATGAGCAGCTCGCCGCCAGTCTCCATGAGCGAGTTGAGACGGTCGAGCACGGACGAGCTGCAAAAGTTGACGTTGTCCAGCAGGATCCACTCGCCCTTCTCCATTGCCTGGATGAGCGTGCCATCGACCCACTCGAAGGACGACGAGATGGACGTCGAGTTGCTCAGTGCCACGACACACTCAATCTCGCCCTCCAAGGCAGAAATGGTCGCTGAGGCAGTGCTTACCTCCGCCTCAGTCTTCGCGCCACTCTGCTCGAGCGTGCTCATGGCCTTACGAGCCGAGGAGAGCAAACTCTTGAGCAAATCGATCATGACGTCGTCCAGCTGGCCCTTGGTGAGCTGCTTCCGCTTTGTAGCCAAGCCAGTACTAGACTTATTCTCGGTCGAGTCGCGCTCGCGTTTGCACAGCGCCCACCACGTGCCGCTGAGTTGGTTTACAAGCTTCAGTGTCGTGCTCTTCTTCTGCTGGGAAGACGCATTCAGAGCCGCAAAGACGAGCTCCTGGACGATCTGTTCGTAAAAGCCAGCCACGTTGTGCTTGATCTCGCGGGCCTTGCGGCCAACATCCACCTGTTCAAAGCATCCAAGCAGCTCCGTGGCGTCCGTGCCAGCGCTCATACCGAGTTCATGGAGCGTGTTGCCGCTGAGCGCAGCCAACAAGCGCACCGAGGACGTCTTACCACTCGCTGGTGGACCTACAAGCAACGCCGGCCAGCTCATGTTGACACAGTGCACGAGCGCCTCCATGGGTTTGAGCAAGAAGTTAAAGAGTGGTGGCGACACGCGCTGCACGCGCAGGCTCTTCTTGCGCGCCAGGAACGCGCTGCCAATCTCCACGTGGTACTCCGAGATGCGCAGCGAGACGTTGTTGAGCTCCATCGGCAACACGCCAAAGAACTCTTCAAAGCGCTTCGAGATGAGCGCGCGATCACGAGGCGATCGCATGCGCTCGACGTAAATGAAGTTTACGAAGTAGCTCAGCGCCTCGAGCTCTTGACGCTGAGAGCCGAAAGCGCCAATCTGCTGGCTTTCGAGCAGCTCGCAGAAGCGGAAAACGTCGCGCAGGTTGAACTCCCACGGCGCGCCCATGCGGCCGTACTTGCAAAAGACCATCGTGTCTTCGTGCACGCTCGAGTTGAACGCGATCATCTTCTCCAGCAGGTTCTTCGCTGGCAGCGGTTTTGCTGGGCTTGCGACCATGTCTACGTCATCGCAGTCATCACCATTGTCCACCACAGCTGCTGAATCGCCGGCGAGCTGCGGGTAAATTGACGTGGCGATGTGGATCAAGTCCTGCTCGTGCAGCGTCTCAACAAACACGCGCGTGAATCGGTTCAAGAACGACTTCGGGAGCCCCTTGCGACCGCCGCCCTGGCGTAGCGGGTTCTGCGCCGCGAAGACGCGGAACGTCGGCGGGCATTCAAATTCGCGGTCGAGTTCCGGGATGTACACGGTGCCTCGGTGGTCGAGGCACGAGTTGAGACCTTCGAGCACGGACTGCGACGCCAAGTTAAGCTCATCGAGTAGCACCCAGTCGCCGGCCTTGAGCGCGCGCAGGAAGACGCCATCGCACCACTCAAACATACCAGACCCGCTGTCCGTATCAGACACCTCCGAATCCTTGGCCGCGGCTGGCAAGTCCGAACCAAAGAGGTCAGAGATATCTGTCTGCTCCGACAGGTTAATGCGCACTAGGCGATGACCCGAGGCCGATGCCAGTGCACTGATGAGACTCGTCTTGCCGACGCCGGGGGATCCCTCGAGGATGATTGGTCGGCTCACTTGCATGGCGCGCAGCACGCGGTACAAGTTGGACATGGTCGTGGGTGCCTTGAGCGAGAAGGACGGCTTCTTGATCGTCGGGTCGGGGCCGCGCGGGATCATGAAGGGCGCAATACCAAACTGAGTGAGATCAGCCGAGTTGAGGTTGCTAATGCGGTCGTCGATCGCCTGTTTCGTCGCGTTAAGGGACTCGAGAACCTGCTGCTTCACGACAGCGTCGTCACTCGGCACAAGCTCCAGCAGGAACTTGTACGCGTCCTCTCGGGCTCGCATGGCCGTCTGCAGCGCGCTGTCGGCGCCCAGACCGAGTCCGTCGAGGATCGAGAGCGCCGCGCCTTGGACGAACGCGACCCATGGAGACACGGAAGCCTCACTTCCAACACTGTTGTCATTCATGACGCACGTGATGAAGTTGATCCAACTGAGGATATCACGCAGCGTGACGGCGCCGACACCACCGAGGCGGCCGTTCGCGGCGTTGAACGTCTGGACAAAGCTCAGGATCGGGTCACACAGTGGCGCCAACACCACCTGAGAAGATAGTGGCTGTTCACTAGCTGCACCCATAGCCAAAGCTTCAGGCTGCTTGCCCACGAGTCGGTCGCGGATGATTGTAGCGATGTCGTCCAGATCGGAGATCGACGGAACCCAGATTTCGGTGAATCGGTTGCGAAGCGCTGGCGAGAGCTCGCGCTTGCCAAAGTCACCACCAGGGTTCATCGTGGCCATTATGCGCCACTTGGGGTCGGCCGTGATTTCCTCGACCTGGTCGCCGCCCTTCTCAGCAAGCAGCAGGCCGCGCGATGGCTCGAGTACACTGTTCAGGCGCTCGAGAACCGCGTCTTCAGCTAGGTTGACCTCGTCCACGAGGATCAGGTCACCCTTCTTCATGGATTCGACCAGCGGACCGTCAACCCACTCGAAGATTGACTGGTATCGACGCTTCAGGTGATCCACGCGCTGAATCTGCTGGTACAGCGGCTGGTCATCCATCACCACGTCGTCTTCGTCCTTGTTTAGGGCTTTGAGCGCCTTGGTACGCACGTTCTCATAGGCAGCAAGCAGCCTGGTGATGTCCATTTGGTTGTACTCGTCAACCTTCTCGGCAACATCATCCTCAGGGACCGTGGAGACCAGGAATGCGAGCACCGACGCCTGCAGCTGCATCGCAATGTTCTCCTTGCCTCGCACAGGACGCAGACAGCCCAGAAAGTCCGACGTCTCCGTGTGCTGATGGCAGTTGAGGATGTGCAGATGTTGGTTTAGCAACAGCGAGTAGAGCTGGCAGACCGTGGTTTTGCCACAGCCAGTCTCGCCGACGAGCAGCACGGGCTCTTCGTTCTGCAGACAGCGTCCGACCAGCGAGAAGAGTCGGCGAAGCGATTTGGTAACACTAATCTTCTCGAGACCAGCAGCGTTGCCTTCGATCTTGCCGTTTGCGGCCTCGTTCTTGTCGATTGCCTGCTCAATGAGCTGCTGTACACGCTCAAACTGCTCGGCCGTGCCCCAGATAGTCTCCTGCTCGACCGCGCCGTTCTCGTCCAGCAGATTGGACTCGCGTGGCTTGCCCCGGTAGTAGAGCTCATCAATGTCGATCTTGACGTTGCATTTCTGCTCAAGTACCTGCTTGACGACCTCCTTCTCCTCATCCTTACGCAGTCGCTCGGCTAGCAGGCAGTAGCCTTCTTCTGCGAGCGCCTGGCGGGTTGCCGGACGACGTTCCGCCCAGCGCAGCAGGTCGCGCGTGGTAATGAAGCCGCCTTTGCCAGCAAACACAGACGACTGCTGGCGAATGAGCTGCAGCTGACGCATGATGTCAATCAGGATCGCACAATACGACGGCGGCAGGAAACTACGCTCCTGGAGGATCGTCTGGAGTTCACTGGAGGCCACTTCGTCCACTTGGATCTCAAGAAATCGGTTCCTAAACGCGCGCGAGAGCACCTTTCGGCCGCCGTAGAGCCCCGGTGGGTTCTGCGTCGCAAAGAGCATGAACTTCGGGTGAGGCTTGACCGTCTCCTGGGTCTCTGGCAAGAACAGCTCGCGGTTGTCGTCGAGCAGTCGGTTGAGCGCCTCGAGCACCTCAGACGGAGCCAGATTGAGCTCATCGAGGATGATCCACCAGCCATTGCGCACAGCTTCAACCAGCACGCCCTCCTTGAACGCGAGCTTGCCGTTTGAATCCGAGACGTAGCTGCCGAGGTACTCCTGGATGTCTGTGTGCTCGTGGTTGTTGATACGCACGCACTTTTGACCGATACGGGCCGCCAGGTAGCCAATGAGCGACGTCTTACCAGCCGACGTCGGGCCCTGGAGCAGCACCGGGTACTTGCCAATCACAGCTGACCGAGCGAGGTGGCGCAAGTTCTCGTCCACGGACTTGGTCAGCACAAACTTCTTGCGGTTTGTCACAGGGTCAGCGATCGAATCATCGCGTGGGTCGACAAACCCACCCTGGCGCACCCAATACGAGCTCACGAGCACAAAATCGTTGGCCTGCGAGCGGCCACCGGGGCGAGGTGGCGCGCGTTCGAGGTCCTTGGCCTTCATCTTCTTGGCAAACGTGTTCTTGATCATCTTCTCTAGGTAGTGGCGCGAGTCAATGTCCAGCTGCGTGCAGAAGCTCGATGAGAAACCCTCGTACATGGCACGCTCGACCCCATACCCGCGGTGAATTAGGATGCGCGTGATCTGCAGTGCCTGGCTCAGCGTGCGCAGCGAGTATCGTGGCTTGTGACGCGCGCCGTCGCTCAGGCGCTCTTCGGCCTGCTTGCGGGACTCGAGGTAGAACGCGACGGTCTCCAGTACGGGCGCACTCGCGATCTCCTTGAGGTGGTGCTGCACGACCATCTGGAGATCCGACGGGTCGACGCACTCGTCCACGTAGATCTCCGTGAACCGGTTACGCAGCGACGGCGGCAGGTCCTTCTTGCCCACGTCTGTGGACGGGTTCATCGCGCCGAAGATGCGGAAGTTAGGGTGCGGACGGATCACCTCCACGTCACCCCGCTCCGTGATCGAGAACGCGCTCGTCTCGTGCTCGAGCAGAGTACTGATACGCTCGAGGGTGTCCGATGACGCAAGGTTGATCTCGTCCAGAAGTACCCAGTGGCCCTCGCGCAGAGCCTTGACGAGCACGCCTTCGACGAACGCGAATGCAAAGTGGGACTCGACCTGCTCCTTCTGGCGCTCGAAGCGACCGAGCTCTGTCTCAAAGTCGTCCCATCTTGCTTGCATCACGTTGGGCGACGCGGACCGCGCGACCACCTTGTTGCTTGTCGACTCGTCGTCCTTGGAGCCGCTGGGAGAGAGCTTGGCCGTGGCCATCTGAATCGCCTTGCGCATACCCTTGACCATCTTCTTCCAGTCCTTGTGCTCAAACGCCACGCGCACCAAGTTGAGGAAGCTTGCGTTGCTCTTCTGCGAGAACGTGATGCTGAACAAGTCCACAAAGCTCATGTACAGCGGACGCGCCAAGAGGTGGATCTCGACCGGTTTAAAGCCTCCGACAAGGTCCGAGCTGTCGCTCTGGACGTTGAGGTTCTGCACCACGAGCTTTTGGCCCAACGACGCCGCCAGGTGCTGGATAATTGTCGTCTTACCGCAGCCCGTCTCACCGATAAGCAGCGCCGGCTCGCACGTGTAGACGATGGCAGCAAGCTTCTCCAATAGACGAAGCACATGGCCCGTCATGACAACCGACGAGACGCCAGTGCCAGCTTGGTTCTGCTGCTGCTCGTGCGCCGACAAAGTTGGCAGGTGCACACGACCAATTTCCACCTCGTGTTGGTTGAACGACACGTGCGGCTTGTTTGCCTCGAGCACATACCGGATCTTCTCGTCTGCGACTTCCCAGATCGAGCCGATTGCGAGCGCAGCACGGAGTCGAGTAGTCGTGTCGCGAATACCTGCGCAAAAGACGTCCAGCGCCTCCAATAGGATACGCATGCGCTCGTCTTCTGTCACGTAACCACCGACGTCACTTGATCCACTTGTAGACGCCGAGTAGCAGAACGAATAGATGCGCTTGCACCACTTGAGCAGGTCGCGCAGGCAAAAATCACGGCCGTAGTTGCGGCGCGTCTCCTTCCAAAGGTGTGCGAGCGCACTCGTGCTATTGTTATTGCCCGATACCAAGTTGTACGTCGTCATAATCTTCTCAATCAGGTGACGCGGGATCTTCTCGAACTTGGTCTGCATGATCTCCTCAATCTCGTCGTCGTGCAACGGCAGCACGTCCACGTGGGTCCAGATGGACTCCTGAAAGCCCTTGGGCATGTTGTGGCCGTGGCACGTCGTACCAAAGATCTGGAAATTCGAGTGTGCAACCAAAAGCTCGCCGCGGCCGGGGATCACCATCTCGCGGGTCTCGAGCAGTGGCATGAGCGCCGCGAGCACTTCAAATGGCGCGCGGTCGATGTCTTCAATCACGACCCAGCGGCCGTCCTGAACGGCCGTGGTCAAGGCACCTGGCTGCCACGTGAACTCACCCGGGATGTCTGTACACACGTACGAGCCCAGCAACGTCTTGCTGTCAATTTGGTCGTCCAGGTGCAGCTCGACCATGTCTTCGTTGCCTGAGAGACGCGCGAGCTCGCGGATGTTGGCAGTCTTGCCGCAGCCGCCTACACCCGCGACGAGGATCGGGCGCTTGAGCCCCAATGCAATCGCGAGCGACTGCAGATTTCGCTTCGTGGACGGTGTCGGCACGAGCGCATCGACGGCCGGCGCCGACGAGTCGGACGACGCCACCTGGTGCTGCGTGTTCGTTGGCACGACGACGCCAAAGATGTTCTTGAGCGACTCGTGGAACGGCACAATGCGGTTTGCATTGACGTCTACAGGCTCTGGCTTCTGCTCGTAGGCGATCATGGATACGCGCTCCTCCTGCTGGTGCACGTCAAACTTGTACTCGTCGATCTCAATCGCACGCACGTCGGCGTGCTTGCCGCTCGCCGCAGCTTCTTCGCCTACGTTCAGGCCATTCACAAAGGCGTTGCGCTGCGCGTTGCTCATCTGCAGAACTACGGCGGTCGTGCGCGCAGCGTACCATCGGATGCGCATGTCTGCGTGGAAGCAGAGCGGGAAGAAGCCCGACCAGTTCCAGATCGGACGGAACGCGTGCGGGTGCAGGCGCAGCAGACGGTACGCGGTCTTGACGATCTGGCGCAGACGCAGTTGCACGTACGTCTTCTTTTCCGCCGCCTGCTGCTTATTCTGCGATGCGGCGACGTTCACGAACTCGAAAAAGCACGGCGAGTCGAGGAAGTATTGCTGCACGACGTTGAGCGTCTGCGGGATGAACGTGAGCACGGTTGCCAGTGCCGCGGCGGTCAGCTCGCTGCGCTTCATCGAGTCCACGCACGGCGCAAACTCGACCGTCTTGGTCTTCTTGCTGCTGCTGGTGGTCGTGAGCTCTTCGTATAGTACAATGGACGGGTCCAACAGGCGCACGAGCAAGTCCATCACGAACGGCTTGAGGTGCTTGAGGAGCGTCACGAGCAGGTCGTCGTGCACGAGGCAGGACGCCAGCGCTTGCAGCGCATTCTGCACCGCTGCGTCGCTGCTGCTAGTGGACTCTGAGAGCACGCGGTGCAGCGCTGGGTGGAGCTGCAGGCGCGTGTTGTCCGCGACCGCGAGATGGATGCCGGTCTGCAGCCGTTGGACGCTGAGGATGCTGATGGGCGCGTCATGCTGCTCTTGGGCGTGCGTCATGGCTGGCGCTCGTACTGCTGCTGAGGTGTTGCGTGTGGCAGCACACGGGATGCAATGCACTCGTTGGTGGCGCGAAACGTCAGATCTCTTGGTGTGCACACTTGGTGTGGTACACATTGTGCCACTCTAAATGAGGACGTCCCGTGAACCAACCGAGTTTGATGACCTGTGAAAATGCATACTCTATTTGAGTGTATAAAATGCCACAGGTAGCTAATCAAGCTTGTTTGGCTGGAGGCGGCACCAATTGCGAAAGGCGACAGCCGTGCGGACGCGTTCTCTCAGCAGCACCAGTAGCACCAGCAGCGCTACGACCGATACACACGCACACGCATAACACAGCCAACTACACCAGCAGCAGCAGGATGATTTCAGCGATCGCGTGGGTGCCCAAGGGTGCGTCAAAGCGCATGCCCGAGAAGCTCAAGCTGACCGATGCCGAGATGAAGATGATGCACCAGCTCGCTGCCGACGAGGCCGTGGAGGAGCGCGAGCAGATGGAGGCGGCAATGGCTGAGGTCGGTCTGAACGACAGCGACAACGACGGCAGCAGCGGAGACGAGGAGCAGCAGCAGACGGAGGGCGGCCTGGACAAGCACGGTCTGCCAGCGTCGTTCAAGATGGACGAGTACGACGACGAGGACGACGACGCCGCGATCACCAACTTCATTGGCCGCGGTGCAATCTCAGACGAGGAACTTAACTCGGACGACAATGACGAGGAGGAGACGGAGATCGTGGAAGGCGAAGAGGACATGGAAATGGACGGCAACGAAGAGCCACTGGCTGAGGAAGGCGGCGACGACGATGAGAACGATGAGAACGACGACAACGATGAGGACGATGAAGACGTGGAGATCCTTCCGACCGACGCGATCATCCTGGTTGCGAGCACGGAGGAGGAGTTCAGCAACCTCGAAGTGCACGTGTATGATGACGACAACGGCTCGCTGTACATCCACCACGAGATCAACCTTCCTGCATTCCCGCTGTGTCTCGCGTGGATGGATTGCGCGCCGGTGCCAGTGGACCCGTCCACCGGTCCAGTGGATGGCAGCTTCGTGGCAGTCGGTACGTTCAAGGCGGGCATTGAGATCTGGAACTTGGACGTGCTGGACGTGCTCGAGCCCACTGCCACGCTCGGCGGTGAGGAGAGCGACGAGCTGCGCGAAGTAGCAATGCCGCAGATCTCCAAGCGCCGCAAGAACAAGCAGGTTGCACTCAAGCCGGGCAGCCACACCGATGCCGTCATGTGCCTCGACTGGAACAGCAGCCACCGCAACATGCTGGCCAGTGGCTCGGCCGACACGACCGTCAAGGTCTGGGACATCACTACACAGACGTGCCTCTACACGATGAGCCACCACACGAGCAAAGTGCAGAGCGTGCGGTGGAATCCGGCCGAGACCACGGTACTCGCCAGCGCTGCCTTCGATAAGACGATCATTGTGCTGGACGGCCGTGCGCCTGACGCGTTCTCCAAGTTTGCACTCAGCGCCGACGTCGAGAGCCTTACGTGGGCGCCGCACAGCCCGAGCACGATCGTCGCTGCCACGGAGGACGGTGTCGTTGCAGGCTTCGACGTGCGCATGAACAGTTCGGCCCCATTGTTCCGCTTCGATGCGCACGCTGGCGCTGTCAGCTCGATCTCGTTCTCGGCGCACATCCCAGGCATGCTCGCGACCGCTGGCGTGGACAAGACCGTCAAGATCTGGGACCTGTTGGAGAACAAGCCCGTTTGCATCACATCCAAGGACATGAACGTTGGCGAGCTCTTCTCCATGGCGTTCTACCGCGACTCGCCATACATGCTCGCTGTGGGCGGCTCCAAGGGCACGCTGGCGCTCTGGGACACGTCTGAGAACGAGGGCGTCGAGCGTCGCTTTGGAGCTCGCGCACAAGGCCTCGCGTCGGCCACGGCCTCGAATCTCGACATCTCTTCGTCGTTCAAGAATGCCTTGGATTTGGGTGAGGAGCTCGCGCGTCAGGAGGAGGCCGAGCGCGCGCAGCAGCAGCTGAGCAAGAAGAAGGCTAGCAAAGGCAAGGCTAAAAAGTAGCCAACTTTTGCTTTTCCCTAAACGTTTAAACACTTTGTGATCACTCCACCGGTTTCAAATCTTCAAGTTTATGTATGCATATGTGGTCACGTACCGACAGTGGCCATGCAGCGCGGTGTGAAGCTCGGGTTTCGTTCACATCAGCAGCTTGACATCGCGAGTCAGCTCTCAAAAGATAAGATCTGGATGCGTCCAAGCGACAGTGTCAATTCAGGGCGACCAGTCCAACGCCTCAGGCTGAAGATCGAACCGCTCCTGTACTTCGCAACTCGATGATGCTGCCTGAGATTCTCTCAGTATCGTTGCACCAGTGGTTTGAGATGCCCCAGATGGAGAGCTATGCAACGAGTTGATAAGTCATGTCAGATGACGATGCATAGAAACATTGACAAACTGCATAGCGAACGATTCCGAGAATGTAAGTCACGACATCTGCACGCATGGGGAGAATGGGATCACCAACCAAAACTGGCGAGCATACGTTTCTTACTTGCAAATCCCGTTGATATCGTCTCTCGCATTTTCTTTTCTTTTGCCTGGCGTGATTGCGCTGCTGTCCTCGGTGCAATCGAAGAGTGAAGTATGGATATGAATGAACATTCGATGAATGAGAAAATACGATACCGAAACACGCGAGGAGATCGAATGAATCGCCAGATGCGCGCACTGTCACAAAACGACCATGCATCATAAACACACGCAGCAAGCGTTAGACAAATCAGCGGTACCATCACAGCACCTCCCATTTCTCCAAGACTAGTCAGCTCGTACCATAGCAACACGGCCCTCCTTAGAGGTCGAGGAACTCCGAGTACCGGTGCCGCACCTGGAGGCCGAGAGTAGGCCGTGCACGACCGACTTGACGAGGACCTTACCGATGAGCTCATGCACCTCGCTTGTTGATCTTGCTCGTCCAGCGCTCTTGTCCTGGTACCTTTCCGTGCTCTCTGCTCTTCGACGCGCAAATTGGAGAATGCGGAATCCATCGGGAAGTTGAAGTTGAAGTTGCCCCTTTTTACTTCCGGTACCCTCTATACAACAAGAGATGGAAACTCCCATGGATTTTCACTTGACCTAAGAATAAAAGCTCGATTTCAAGTCTTTATTTGTCCTCTCTCTCTCTCTCTCTCTCATAGCGGTATGACAACCCTCTTTAAGTTCGATCCCCATGCTCGTTTGCGCTTCCAGCACATGCATTCCCGCGAATATGCACTGACTGGACAGGACGATTCCTTGACGAAGAAAGAATTGACAAACGAAGGAAAAGCACACCGTCGGTTGCGTCCGCCGCGAACGACCAGCGGCAGCAACTGCTAGACATCCACCGAGGACAACTCCAACCCGAGGACAACTCCAGCCTGGTCGAGGGACAGCAGATGTCCCAACAGCACTTCGCACTTCGAAGTGAGTGCGAGCAATCCCCAGCCGCAACCCACTCGACCAAGCAATAAAATGTCGTTCACATGCCCGGCGTTCAGGCCCAGCGCTGCAGCTCCCATTTTACAGTTCTCAAGCCAGAGTTCAAGACACCGAGAGTGATGCGAAGCCGACCTAGTGCGCTCATAGTAGCAGTCTGCTGCTCACTGACAGCAGCACTTAGTCATGTCTGAGGATTCGATGTGGCCGAGTTCAAGACCAAGTCGGGCATTGGCACGTGGGTCAACCCTGCCACACCATATGATCGCCAGGTGTACGTGAGCTCGAGAGGTGGCCCTGGGAACTCGTGATGAGCGACGAATTCAACATGGCCAACTGGTCATTCAAGCCCAGTGAGGACCATATGTGGACTTCGATTGGGAAGCCCGACGGCGTGAATGCTGTGCTAGAGATCTATTCGCACAACATGACCTCGATTGCGTGTGACGCTGACGGCATGTGCTACTTTTACATCAAAGCTGTAGACGAGGAGATCAACGTGACGATCTGGAACGATTATTAGAACCCACCCGGGTGCAAGAACGTCTCCTTCGTAGGTGGAGTGGCAAAGCTTTCTCTTTAACGTATGGACTATTTACTAATTGCTGTCGAGTTTGATGATCAAATAAATATGAACAGTTCTATAGTGCCGCCATGGTGCAATTGTGGAACAAGTTCTGTTTCCAGGGCGGCATGGTCAAGGTCCGCACACAGCTTCCTGATGCAGTCAGCGAGACGTCGGGCAATCCGAACATCACCGGACCCAGCTCTGTGCGCACTGTCACGGTCAAGTACTATCCGACGTGACCAGGCATTTGGATGGTGGGTAACCTTGGTCGCGCCATCTTCAGCGCGTCGACCGCAAGAATGTGGCCCTTCTCCTACAATGAGTGCAACAACGTGGTCTTCAAGTCGTCCAACCAGCGTATCAGTGCTTGTGATGCCAACCCAGACTCCGGTATGGACCCAAACCAGGGTCGAGGCGCACCGGAGATCGACATCATCGAAGGTAGTGGCCTTGAAATTTCAACGTCCATGCAAGTTGGACCGGGCATGCCGACTAACTTCCGCACCATCTACGCGACAGATGATGTCTACGGCTGCCTCTACACCGAGACGTGCACGACGCTCGGAGCCAACTCACCTGGGGTCCCAGCCAGTGTCTACGCCAAGCGCGGCCACAAGACGTGGTAGCGGGGACTCGTTCGGACCGCCCTGGTACGTCACGGTCGCGACGTTCGGCTCGGCGCTCTTCGTGACGCTCGTGGTGCTCTTGGTCATGCGCAAGTCCAACAAGGTCGACCGACTGGCCTCTGCTCAGCGACAGCAGCAGCAGAAAACAGCGGCGATGGCGGGGTCATATGAACGTATATCCAGCAACGGCGATAAGCTCTCACTCGCAAGCAGTGCCAATGCGATGTAGAGCCATGCCAGTGACGAACAGAGCGAAGCTGAGGCTTCGCGAGACTTATTGAGACACAGCTGAGCGAGGGCGATGCAAGGAAGACAGGAAGCAGTACAGAGAGAAGTTCTTCGCGCACGAAGGACTCAAGATCCTGCTGGAGCAGGTCATGAAGAAATTGGTGACTTTGAACAATCTCAGCTTGCTGAGCTGGAAATTGGTTGTGAAATTGGTTTTTCGTGCTAGGTCTTAGTATTTGTGTTGTGTAACAACGAGGTGAGCAAGTCCTTCTACATGCACTGAATGTTGTCCCGCGGAGTATTCGTAAGGCGTGCGTGACGATCCGATGCGCCCTATGCATGTCCTCCTCCACACAGGGTACGGTACGCATGCCTCGTTGTATGTTTGTCAAGCCCTTAATCTACAATGATGACGGCTTGCCACAATTCAAGTTGCTCGTGTGCATACCTTTACATATGCATATTTCTATAGTGACTCACATTTATTTTGAAATTAGAGTATGCTTTAAATCAATATATGCTAAAACACATCCATGCAATAAGACAGGTCACTCAACAAAAGATCGCGATTCTTTTTCATACGTGGCACACCAGCTCTCAGTATCCGAATTGCGCCCTCGCCCGCAAGCAAGCCCCCTCCTTCCTTCCTCTCTCCGCCCACGAGCCCTCCCTCCGCCATGGCGTCTGGAACTGCGACCGTCAAAGCCGTCATCTCAGGTGACACGCTCGTGCTCATCGGCGCCGCCACCAACGGCCCGCCGCCTGAGCTCATGCTCACGCTCTCGTCGCTGCAGGCGCCGCGGCTCGCGCGCACCCCCGAGGCGTCCAACGAGGTGCGGTTCTCCGTCCTGTTGCCTTATCTATAGCGTTTCTTGTATGGGCGCTGACACTGTGCACTTGCTGCTGCTTATGTGGATGATGATGTGTGTGTAGCCGTATGCGTGGGCGAGCCGCGAGTTCCTGCGCAAGCTCGCGATCGGCAAGACCGTGCGCTTCAAGGTCGAGTATCGTGTCGGCGCGATTAATCGCGATTTTGGCTCGGTCTGGCTGCCGCCCAACTCGCGCGGCGTCGAGGAGAACTTGTGCGTGGTCGTCGCGCGCGAGGGGTTCGCCAAGGTAAAGACCGTCGAGCAGTCCCGCGACGGCGCCTGTGTGGACCACGAGAAGATGCTCAAGGTTGAGGAGGTCGCGATCTCCCAAAAGAAGGGCATGTACAAAGACTCGGACGAGCTCTCGAACGCCACGATCAAGTGGTCGGGTGCCAATGGTGACGACCTCTTCGCTGAGTTCAAGGGCAAGCTGGTGCCTGCGATCGTCGAGTCCGTGCGCGACGGCGCCGCCATGCGCGTGATCCTGCGCCCGAACATGTACATTGTCAACTTCGGCCTCGCTGGCGTGCAGTGCCCGCGAATCGCTCCACCAGTTGCCGCCCCCGGTGCGGAGCCGGTCGAGCAGACGGGCCCAGCGCCGCACGCGCGCGAAGCCAAGCACTTTACGGAGGTGCGCTTGCTGCACCGCGATGTGGACCTGAAGCTCGAGGGTGTCGACAAGTACGGCAACCTCTACGGCAGTGTTGTGCACAGCTCGGGCAAGAACATCAGCGTCGAGCTGCTGAAGAACGGTCTGGGCAAGATGGCGGACTGGAGCAGCGCATTCGCGGGCGCTGGTGCGCGAACAGCGATGCGCGCTGCCGAGAAAGAGGCAAAGGCCGCGAACCTCCGCGTGTGGAAGGATTACCAGGCGCCAGTGCTGCAGACCGAGAAGAACCTGCAGGCGGTCGTGGTCGAGATCATCAGTGGCGACTGCCTCGTCGTGTACGTGCCCGCGAAGGCCGAAGAGAAGCGCATTTACCTGTCGTCGCTGCGTGCGCCTCGTATTGGCAACGCGCGTCGCAATGAGCCAAACGCACCGTTTGCTATGGACGCGAAGGAGTACCTGCGAACGCGATCGATTGGCAAGAACGTGACTGTGGAAGTCGAGTACGAGAAGACGAACCCGGTCCTAGGCGAAAACTCGCTGATGACCTTTGCGAGTGTGCTCCTGGAGCCAAGTGCGGCGAAGAAGGCGATTCCAGGCGCGAAGGGCGCCAACCTCGCGTTCGAAGTTGTCGCTGCGGGCTTTGCCGAAGTCGTGCGTCACCGCCCTGACGAAGAAAAGTCGGCGTACTACGATGAGCTGGTGACGGCCGAGACCAAGGCGCAGACGCAGAAGAAGGGCATGCACTCGGGCAAGGAGTCGCCGGAGCGCCGTTTCACGGACTTGTGCTTTGACTCGACCAAGGCCAAGCAGTACTTACCGTTCCTCACGCGCGAGAAGACCACGCGCGCCGTCGTCGAGTACATTTACTCGGGCACACGCGTGAAGCTCTTCATCCCGAAGGAGAACTGTATGATCAACTTTGTCGTGGCGGGCATCAAGTGCCCGCAGCCGACGCGCTTTGGCGGCCAGGGTGTCATCGCGGCGCAAGCTGAGCCTTTTGGCGAGGAGTCCAAGATGTTTACGAAGCGCAGTATCATGCAGCGCAACGTTATCATTGAGATCGAGGACATGGACCGCGGCGGCAATGCGTTTGGTCCGCTGTACATTGGCGGCGCGAAGGATGACCGGTGCAACTTTGGCTCGCACCTGCTGGCCGAGGGACTCGCATGGGTCGACTCGTTCTCGGTTGAGCGAACGAACTCTGCAGCTCTGTTGCAGCGCACGGAAGAGACGGCCAAGGTGGCAAAGAAGAACTACTGGAAGAACCACGACGCGCTGGCGGCAGCGAAGGTGCAGGCCGCGCCTCAGAGCAAGTCGGCGGACGACGTGCTCGCGGTCGTCAAACTCTCAGAAATCGTGAATGGCACGCACTTCTTCATCCAGAACCACGCGGACCGCACGTGTGCGCAGGTGGAAGAGAAGATGAAGGAATTCACGCGTCTCCACGGCCCGAACGGCAAGACTTTTGAGGTGCGTCGCAACGGCATCTGTGCTGGACTCTTCGACGACGGCAACGGCCCAGTCTGGAACCGCGCCAAGGTCGAGTACGTCAACCCGGACGGCAGCGCGCGTTTGCGCTTCATCGATTACGGTAACGTGGCCACCTTGCCGCCTAATCGTCTGCGTCCACTCGATGCGAACGTGGTGCAGTTCCCACCCCAGGCCAAGGAGTGTGTGTTTGGCTTTATCAAGCAGTTGCCTGCCACCGAGGAGTTCGGCCAGGACGCTGTGCAGATGCTGGGCGAGATCGCCTGGGGACACACGCTCTCGGCACGCGTGCATGGCGTGGACGAGCAGAACCGCCTCAAGATTTCGCTTTTCAAGAATAACAAGAGCGTCTCAGAGAGCATCGTGGAGGCTGGTGTGATGCGCACGGACCGCAAGGCGCTCAAGGGCATGCCTGCGTTCCAGAAGACCGTGGTCGACAGCTTGCTCAAGGCCCAGGAGGCGGCGAAGAAGAAGCGCGTGGCAATGTGGCAGTACGGCGACGTCGAATCCGATGACGAAGGGTTTTAAGAAGCCGTCGACAATGTCAGCAAGTAAATAGTTCAATCAGGTAACCGTGGCAAGCAGCACTATATCGCTGGAAGTGGTAAAGGTGAGAGCGAGTAATGCCAAGTTCATAACGCGTGTTGATGTAATGTTAAGACTTGCACTCTCCAAAGATTTGTACGCACATGACATCTCCCTGGACCTCCCTGGTAATACGAGGGTTTGGTCAAAAAGACCAAACCCTTGTTGTCGAGGCAGCCACGACCTATTCCAGCGCTGGCATGTCGTCGAACTCTTCTTGGAGCGCCTTCTTCTTCTCCTGCTCCTGCAAAATCTTGTTCTTCGCCTCCATACGCGCAAAGATCTTCTCTTTGTACAGCTTCTTCTCGTCTTCCTTGTATCGTGCCGTGTACTGACTCAGCTGAGCCTACATAGCGATAAACACATGAAGTTTGTACTCTGACGGCGAAATTCATGATAAAAGATGGTTGCACTCACTTGGCAGCGCTTAAGATCCGCGAGCGCGTGGCTGAACTTTGCATCTGTCGTTGGGATGAGCTCCGTGGCTTTCTGCAGACTCTTCTCGGCCTCGCCTGCAAACTCGTACCCCTTCTCAAGGATCCAGAAGTCGCCCTTCTTCTCCTTCTCGAGCTCGCCCTTCAGCTTCTCAATGAAAACCAGGCCGCGACGGAAGTGGCCCTTACCATTCGTCGCATCAAGCAGAATCGCCTACGCCCGCACACACAGAGCAAATAGCAATTTAGATACGCTGATATTCCCACAAATGTAGTCAGAAACGCTGAGCTTACCTGATCGCAATCCCAGAGCGCGTCCTCAATCTTTGAGAGCTTGATCTTGCAGAGCGATCGGTTCAAGTACAGCACGTGCTGTTGACATAGTTTCACAAAATAAAAAATGTTGAAACATGAAGGTCCACATATGTATCAATAGTTGACGAACCTTGACTTTGTTGAGTTTCGCCTTATCTTCTGCAGACATCACTTCCAACTCTTCCTTGCCAAAGAAGATGTGAACAAAACCCTGCTCGAAAGATAAAACAATAACAACATGAAGATGAACGTCAGCGTGGTAAACTTGTGCGGCATATGGACAAGGTTATCACGCACCGAGTCGTATTTCTTCTGAGCTTTTTCGTAATCCTTGGCCGCCACGAGCGCATTCCCCTTCTCCTTCGACTTTAGTGCGTCGGCAAGGCGTTCATCTACAAGGACACAGAAGGAATATTAGCAACACAAGTTAGCAATATTTCTCATTCAACCTCACATCCAGGAAAAATACACAACAAAGCAGCTCACCAAGAGTCGGAGGTGGGTTCTCCTCGTACATCTTCATCTCCTCTTCGTGTTGCTTCTTTCGGGACTCTGCGAGCTCTGCTTGGGTTGGGAATCGTGGAAGTGGTTCCTATTCAA
The DNA here is from genome assembly GCA_023334015.1 of Globisporangium paddicum. NCBI lineage: Eukaryota > Oomycota > Peronosporomycetes > Pythiales > Pythiaceae > Globisporangium > Globisporangium paddicum. Next base: position 30,848 of record JAASFV010000144.1, read on the forward strand.
ATGCCAACAAAAACATCAGAGTTTTTAGGACTGAAATCATCTTCATGGACATCGAAAGCCTTCAGCAGAGCATTGTTTCTCACCTTGAAGCTCATGAGTTCAATTTCGAAATCGAGTGTCTCATCTGGTTCGACCTACAAAGACAGTGGCAAAGTAAACAGGCAGACATCAGCACAAGGATGACTCATAAGCTTGCACTAAACATGTGATAAAGCAAAGTACCTTTGGCGCAAAGCCCTTCGAGCCATATGCGTACTCTGGTGCAATGATGAATCGCGCAACTTCGCCTTCGTTCATTGTGGCGACACCGATATCCCAGCCCCTGATTACTTTCTCTATAGTGTTGAAAACAAATTAAAAACAAATCAATGAAGTTAGTGCCCTCATAGTCAACCTTATTTGCCCAGCAGCAATAAGTACGAACCTCGCCCAAGCTGAAACTCGAAAGGGTCATCCGTACCGCCCACGTGCTTGCCGTCCACGACATCACGGCTGCACACATAGAAACACACACATACACAACCATAAATACTCATATTCCCACGCAGCAATACAATATATTCACCATCACATTAACGCACGTCGTGTCGAAGATCGAGCCGTCGTCCAAGCGTCCAATATACTGCACTGCATACACACACAATAAAACATAGAATCGCATTAGTACATCATATCTCAATTACGGCTAGGCTATAGTTCGTACGTATCATAGGGCATGGTAAAGCCAAAGCACACACCAAAGGTCGGACAGCCTTCTTCAATCGTCTTGCCGCCCTCTTTCCCCTCGCGCAGCACTTTCTTCAGGACGCCGCCGTCAGCCGCGGGTGAGATGTCCACGAAACCTTCCTCGGCGCAGAACTTGTTCGCGTCTGGGTCGAAGAACGCCTTCGTCTTCCTACACAGCATGTATGCAAAACGATCATCCCAAGGTCAATAATTGCCACAAAAAAAAAAATGCGGACTTCCATCACACTTCAATGGCACGTAGCATGGAGCTCACCGGGCGCAGTGCGGGCAGATCTTCCGCGAGTTGGTGATAAGCCCAAGGCCCCAGCCGCCGCACTCGACGCAGCGCGGCCAGTCCGCCACGTCCGTCGTCTTGAACTCGTCCGCCATCGCCATCTCCGTGTTGGTCGTCATCTTGAATTATTGCTTGTTTTGGCTTCTGACATGTGTCAGGCAAACTAAGTCATCGTACTTTATCGGATAGATACAATACGAAAGACATGTGGGTTCACACAACCCTTTTTTTTTTTTTTGAAAATCGAAGGAAAAAAAGCGAAAAAACGAGATCGAGAATTTTCCATCTGACCGAGATGACAACGCACATAGAGTCTTGTATGGTTAGCCTGACCTGTATATATTGAGATAGTCCCGGCTGCTAACATGGCTGTTTGTGCCCGCGTCCAACGCAGCATGCATTTATTTTACCAAGCTCTCGAGGCCAAAGGGCTGCGAAGGCGGGAAATATAGATATGAATAAAGGTTATTTTAATGACCTAAGAACCTGTTATCACCAGGCTTGGATAGAGACGGTAACACCAGCATGCTCTCGCACAATAACAATATTCGCCAAAGAGTGCGTCGGTTACGAGTTTTATCGCGTTGTCGAGGCCAAACAATACGGTATCTTTGGTAAATTTCCTCCCGCATTCCACTCAATTCGCAACGCCCTATCCTACATCTCCCGAAATACCTCATTCAGCAACCAGTTTAAATAAATTCCACACCACCAGCTCGGTTATCTTCCGTGGGAAGAAAGCCAGGACGGAGTGATGGTTTCTCACTCTTAATAGAGCGCCGTGGCGTTGCCCGCCCATGAGCGGCCCAAGAGAAAAGAGCAAGCGCAGAGGCAAAAAAGAAACCAATCTCGCCGTCTGCCGCCGCCTTCGACCAGGTGCGTGCGCGTGTGTAGAAGACACACATGTGTGTGTACATGCTACTGGCCCACGTACTCACGCTCTTGCCTTTTCCCTCTTTGTTTTTCTGTCTGGCCAGTTGCTTTCGTTGGTCCGCCGCAGGAGAAAAGATTGCATTTTTCGCGCGCGCGCCAAAAAAAAAGAGAGTCTCTCGTTACGAGTCTGCGATCTACGAGCACAAGCACGCCCCGTTGCCTGCTGCACTAGTGATTAGAGCTGTGAAGAAGCACGAGCCGCCTGTCCCCACGCGGTTTGAATCGAGCGAGCGATTGAGTGAGTGAGTGCGGCTACTGGTGGCGATTTCGACGTCTCAGAAGCCGTTTTTCCCGCTTATTTCCTGATTTCAACGGACGAAATTCTCCAAAAAGAGCAACGGCCCCTGGCTGACGTGTTTTCTTAAATGGACGTGCGGCAGCCGAGTGACTCTTCTTCTTCATCCAGCAGGAAGGCGACGGATCCAAGCGCCGCGAACACGGTGAAGACGGAGCATCCACGCGCAGACGTTGCGAACATTGTCAAGACAGAGCAATTGCAAGTGAGCGTTGTGAAGACGGAGGACACGGACGCTGCTGTTGACGCGGCGCCATCCAAGAAACGAAGAGGTGTTGACGGCGCCAGTATCCCGATAAAAGACGAGGCAAGCAGTCCATTTCCAGCGACCGGCAAGTCTCCTGGACGAGGTCGTCACGGCGTATCATCCCTTTTGCAGTGTGTCGTGACGGCGACAGGTGACAACCCGATTCTCGCAGCGCTTGGCGGAACTCCCCGATCGTCTTCTGCGTCAATCGCAGAATTCCCAGAGCCAGAGCCACTGGACTTGAACGCGGCGACCTCTGCGCACAGCATGACGCCAAGTGATGCTGTTCCAGTAGCTGCCGCGGCCCATTCTGTCGGATCCAAGCGCAAGCGCTCGGACGAGGATACAGTCGTCAAACAGGAATCTCCAGTGAAACAAGAGTTCGTAGCGAAACAGGAGTTCGTGGCGTATGCTCGAGAGCATGTCCACAACCAAGAAGCCGGAGATGAAGGGTTCTCCATCGATCCATCCGACCGAGCAGTCGAGCATCGAGCCAACAAGCTTGTCCGACGTGAAATCTTGATCGCATCCCCGGCGGCGAACGACGACGACGACTGGGAGGGGAGTACACAGGAGTCGATGCTGGAGCACTCGGAGGAAGAGTTCAAATCTGCCGAACACTTTGACATGCAGCCGGTGGACATGATTCTTCACGTGTTTTCCTTCTTGGTGTCGTCGGAGGATTTCGTCAACATGGCTCAGGTCTCGAAACGATGGCGCGAGCTCACCAGCAGACGGTCACTTTGTCGAGCGCTTCCGAGCACGCTGCCGGATGGATCAGTGAACTGGCTGAACTTCCAGAACCTGGGCATCAAGAACAAGGGCACCGAAGGCACCTGCTTTAAGTGTCATCAGCGATCGACCGGGAAGATCTTGGCGATGAAGAAAGCGAGGGTGTTTCCAAAGGTACATATATCTCCGTGTCTTGTTCGTAGATTATGAAATTGGTGGATGCTGATTTTGCTAATGTGCGTTTGGTGAACTTTATAGGGTGAAGGTGTTCCGTACTACATGCTGCGCGAGCTTGCGGTTCTGAAAGGCATCAAGCACGAGAACATCGCGTCGCTGGAAATGATCAGCCTTGCGAAGGACGAGCTTCACGTGTTCTTCCCGTACGTTGACAAGACGCTGCACGAGATCATTAATCCAACCGGGGATCCGAACGGTGGACGCACGCTATCTGAACCAGCGGTATGTTGTGAACGCGTCAACTATTCTTCGCTTTGCATATTCTAATTTGTTATTCTATTGGATGTTGGTACAGATTCGTCGACTTCTTCACCAGCTACTGGATGCTATTGCATACTGCCACAGACGTGGTGTGCTTCATCGCAATTTGAAGCCGAAGCATCTTCTCATTAAAACCTCGAAGCCAGAAACGCTCGGTACGTGTGATGTAATGGATGATGCTTTTTATTAGCCCATGCGCTCACCGATGCTTATTATTTTGGAACAGATGACTCTGTCCTGCAGATTTCCGACTTCGCTTTGGTTCGAGCAACCGGGATTCCTCGACGGACGTACACGATGGAGGTTGTCACTCTTTGGTACCGCCCGCCTGAAATCTTGATGGGAGTCCGCGGATACTCGTCGGCTGTGGACATTTGGTCTGTCGGCTGTATCTTTGCAGAAATGGCGCAGGGGAAGCCGCTCTTCACCGGTATCTCCGAGATCGACCAGCTGTTCCAGATCTTCAGCAAGCTTTCAACGCCGACGTCGGAGAGCTGGCCAGGCTTTGCTTCATTGCCGAACTACCACTTCGACTTTCCAAACTGGCAACGCCGACCGCTAAAGCGTTTGTTCCCAAACATCTCCGATTTAGGGATCGATTTGCTGACCAAATTGTTGATCTACAACCCGGATCAGCGGATTTCAGCTGAAGACGCTCTTCGCCATCCATATTTTTCAAGCGAAGTCCCAGCGTTCCCAGCGCTGGTGCCAAAGATTCCGATGGAGCACATGTGCTACACCATGTCTCGAACAAGAACGGCAAGAACACCAGAGCATGTCGAGTTGTTCCACTCGTACTTGCGCCACACCGAGCTGGATTCGTGGAAAGAGATCAAATATTTAAGGTATGTGGTGGTGCATGATGCTTGGACTGGCGCGAACTCTGTGAAAAAAGTAGTGACTAACTTTTTTGTCATGTATGTTCTTATACAGCCGACAGAAAACCCTGCGCCCCGCTCATCGGTCCATGCTTGTTGACTGGCTTATAGAAGGTAACGTAACGCACTATATGATGTGTATGTGGGAGCTTTTGGCTAACTTGTGAGTGCTTTATCTGTACCTGCGCAGTTGTGGATGTCTTCGAGATGTGCCTCCGTACAGCATTCCTCGCAGTCAATTACACGGACAGATTCCTGGACATTGTGATGGTGAAGAAAACGCGATTCCAGCTCCTTGGCGCAACGTGCTTGCATGTCGCCTCGAAATGCGAAGACGTCTCGTACATCGGGGTGGAAGACTTGGCGATGTGCGCAGACAACGTCTATACTTCTGCGGAAGTGCTGAAGATGGAGGAGAAACTGTTGAATACGCTCAACTTTACTCTCTCCGTGCCGACAGGTTTGTTCTTGCCTCGCTGTGTTCTTTATAGTCTGCGCGCACTGATTCTGATTCTGATTTGTGATTTTGTTTACAGCTTTGGATTTCTTGAATATTTACCAGAGAATGATACCCCCTATCCAGAAGAAGACATCGATGCTGGCGCACTACCTTCTAGAGCTGGCGCTGCAGGAGTATCAGTTTCTGAAGTACTTGCCGTCCGTGGTTGCGACGTGCTGCTTGTCGATGGCCATGTTCACCGTCGACGGATTCCCGATGGTACGGGGCTATGATTTTTATCAAGCCCATGAGCAACAGTTAAACTAACACTGTGCTTGTTGTTTCAATAGACGAAAGAACTTGCGGACTCGTGCCGCTACGACTGGAGCGACTTGAAGGAGTGTATGATGGAGCTTCAAACTTTGTACGCTAGTTCTCCGTCCAACAACCTGGCAGTGATCAAGAAACGCTACTCCAAGGCCGAGCGGTGCCAGGTCGCCGCGGTCCTGCCCCCGACCACGTTCAACATGGCGTTTTAGGTGTTGTATTTTTAATAGCTAGAAAGAGAGAGATCGACAGCACGATTTGGGAAGTGGGCAGCGAGCCACTCGGTCGACAGGAAATGGAACGATGAACGCAAAAAGCTCGATGAGGACGAGTAAGAAAGAGAGAGTCGAGAGGGAGAGAAGAAGAGAAGAAGAACAAGTATGGATTCAAGTAGATGACCCCCCATTCATCAGAATCAAAAGTCTTTTTGCGTGTGACTACAGTAGATCATCCTGCTGGGTTGATTATTAGGTCGAGCGCGTGACCCTGCTGTCCTTGGGCTTGACGGGCTGCGCGATGTAGATCACGGTCGGGTCGTTCGGGTCCACGAACGCCCGATTCTGGCTCTGCACGAAGCTCATGTCGATGATTTCTACACCCAGAA
>JAASFV010000145.1:0-36506 GCA_023334015.1 Globisporangium paddicum
AGGAGCGTTTCCATTCACTTTACGAAATAATCGTGGCAAAACATCCCGTGTTAGTCCTTAGTTTGCTTCCCTCCCTCGAAGACTTCAACAGAATCCAGTAGCAGCTCTGCTTGCTGATGCTCGACATGTTCTTCGTCCACTACGCCACGGTCTTTGTCCAAAATCGCTGCAATGAAGCAAAGTCGATGCCCTTTGTGATTGGCCTTCACAGAGGTTGTATCAGTCGGGTCGAATAGCGAGTCGCTATAGCGTGCGTAGTGCTGGTGGATGTAGCTCTCGTCCATATAAATAATCCGGTGCCTCGTAATCTCACTGGATGTCATGCGCTGGACGTACTCCGCTCGTTTTAAATTGTTTTGAGGTGATAACTTGAGCGCTGCGGCTTTATGCTCGCCCCTGCTGTAGCTGGCATCCTGGACAAACCGTTGAACTTGGCGCAGCGCAGTGTTCACTTGAACTGGATGGGTCAAATCGAATCACAAAAAAACGTTCTCGACGAGGAGATGCATCACGTCTTTTGCTGTCGTACGTGTGCGCGTCTCGCAGCGGCTGCGTATGAAAGCGCGCACCGCTGCCTGAATCTCGGTGTTTTTCGGAAGTCTTGTCGTCCTCTCGCTTCTGTTAGCTGGTGGTTGAGAGACGAGGACAGTTTCTTGAGAGACGAAATCGGCCCACATCTTGGCGACGGTCTTGTTCAAACAGATAAGCAATCGCGATATCTGATGGACGACTGACTCCTTCTTCGATACTGCAGGCGAGGGCTTGTGAAGATTAGCGTGAAGTGTCAGGATGTCGAGTCACTCCTTCAATGTTAGAGCACGACCACGATTATCGCTTACATACTGAATCGCCACGCTGCATGCACCAGCTGGTGCGAGTCGAGCTTTCTTGGCGTCTCTCGCGTCGGGATGAGCCTGCATGACTTGAAAGCACGTCGTTGTAAAATGAATGGCCAACGAATACGGAAGTATGAGAACTCCCTCCAGTTCTTCTCTATATTGGGAAGATGGCTCTGATAGGCTTTTCTTTATATATTTTTTACTTTTGGGTCACTATTTCTGGAATTTGCTGTTGGTATTTTTGGTATTTTATCACTCCGATTTACTTTTGCAAGTCACCTATTTACTGTATAATTTTATATATGAATACATATCATCTTTCACAATTTATCTCATTTGGAAGTCATATTTGAGGACAATGATTGGCTGAAATGGTGACAAGAGAAGGGCAAATGGATTAAAAATGCGTCAGAATGTCTAAACCACAATTTACTCAGTGATACCCACGTACATAAATAGCCAATTGTACAGTTCAACTTTGTTCCAAATGCGGTTGTGATTGGACAAAATTGACTCCAAGGCAAAACAAAGTGTCTTGATGCCCCACTCACTGTGAAAAGCAAGCCGGGGTTTGCAAAACTGGCTGATTTGCCATGATTTACGGTACCTTGGGCAAAGCATTCGGTAAATTCTAAATTTGATACCGGTATGTTTTGTCGAACCATTCCAATACCGGTTTGTGGAACGGTATCGATGGTGATCACAAAAATTGTGCAAGAAAGCAGCATCTAACGGCGCCAATTGGTCTGCGCGGCGCGCAATCTCTCTCTCTCTCCACGTGTGTACGCCTGCTCGCCTCTGTGCTATGAGGTCCTCGATGTGACAACCACTCTCTCCTAACTACTCGCTTTGTCTCTGTCTCTCCGTTGTACTAGCAGCAGCAGGACATCCAATTGGCGTCTGTGGCTGCAACTGCAACAAAAAGATCCGCAGCAAGTGCCGTTGGTACTCCTTTACGAGTGAGTCTCAGCGATGCAGCACAGTGCCAGTATGCACATGACCTGGGACGACGAGCTGCAGCGCGTGGCCATGTGGTTGAGCTCGAAGAATCGGCAGTGCGAGCGCCAGCAGACATCCATCCTCGCGCGCGTCAACACGCACATGCAGTTCGCGCACGCACAGAAGCGCGATCGCGAGCGCGAAGCAGAGGACGACGACCTACTGGATGGCGCTGGCAGTGACGATACCCCAGACGATAGTGCGCCCGAGGCCGATCTCGCGCTTGACTTCCTCGACGGCGTCAATGCTGACGACATCAAGTCGCTTCTGGAGGCCGAGGCCGCGCAGGTCACGGCAGTTGCTGCTGACACTGTGGCTGTATCGACAGCTGCCGTGGCGACCGCTGCATCACCGGTGGCAAATTTCTCGACGGCGCTAATTGAAATGCCGAGCCACTTGCTGCTGACGAACTCGCCGCCAAAGCTATACGCGTCGCTTGCAAAGGATGCTGCCCAGTTGCAGCCAAAGTTCGTCGTCCCGCTGCGTCTGCCAACAGTGAAGGCACCAGTGAAAACAGCAGTCGTCTCGTCGCGTGCAAGCAGCTCGCTGGAGGAAGACGATGGCGTGGCAGAACTGATGAACGAACTGGATCTGGACATTAGCGACGTGGCCCACCACCTTTCTCCTTCCCATGAAGCAGCTCGCCATAGTGACCACGAAGAGCACAAGACTGAAGAGAGCATGCCATCACACTTGCGCAAAGAGCTGTCAAATATAGAGAAGCAGTCGAACAACACGCTGGAGGCGCTCGCTCGGTCTGTCTTCCCAAGTACAGCAAAAGCCAGCAAGACAAAGAAGAGTCGTGAGGGTGTGCGCAACGGCTCGGACGAGATTGACGAGAGTGAACGATCGGTGGAGCGTGCGCGTTCGTCTCAGCAACTTGTGGATCCGAATGCTGTCGGCGACGAGATGCAGAGTTGGGTGAGTGGCTATCGCGATCCCGAAGTCATGCGGCGCAAGGAGGCGATGGCACAACGGAATCGACGCCCCGCTGCTCGGTTTGGTGTGAGCTCTGTCGAGGAACAGCAATATATCAACAAAGCAGCCAGGTATTACGCAGAAGGGGAGGAAGTCGGCAGCAGCGACAGTGAGTCATTGGCTGGCAGTGGCAGCGACTTCGCTCCCGACGAAGTTGAAGATCACGATGACCCGGTCAGCGACGTGGAGATGCTGAGCGACGATTATCTAGATAGAGAGACGCCTCCTGTGTCTCCTTCGTTGAAAGACAAGCCACGTCGACGACTTCGCAACCAGTACAAGGACAGCAAGGCAGTGAAAAAAACGAGGCAAAAGTCGAAGAAATCACGAGCAGGGAAAGAGGCAAGCAGGGCGCCAGCTATACCTGCTGCAAAGAGCGATGGTGTTCGAGTAAACGGTACTGCTACTGGTCGAGGTACTGCAATAGAGAATGGCAGATCGTCTATTACGCCACCTTCGACGAAGTCGAGCAGCAATGGGCGCGAAACGATCGACCTCCTTTCCAGTGATGATGACTCAGATCGCCGACTAGGCAATGACCGCGGTGTTGCGAAAGAGAAACGAACAAGCGACAAGACTCCAGCGCGGATACCACCTCGCAGCGCGAATGTGCACTCGCATGGAAATACGGACGGTCAGCTTGCAGCAGATTTAGCAGCAAAGAGCGCAAAGGCAAGCGAAAGCAGGATTGTGCAACTGAATCTTCTCAAGCCCATGCGCGAGAGTGCGGCTTTTGTGAGCTCAACGACTGCCAGACAAACTGTTTCCCGAGAAATGGCAGTCGGTACGGTGCAAATCAGTCGACAGACTCCTGACGTCAAGAGTCCTGGCGAAAATGGTGGCTCGAAATTGGTGAACACTGGCCACAAAGCTACCGGAGTCAACAAGCAGGTGTCGAATCTTTCGAAGACCAAGACGAGCGTTCAAGATGCTCCCAGTGGCAATCAAAATGGGGATGTATCGGACACAGGAACCCCAGAGCTCAACGAAGACGCAGCTGATCAAGCTCTTGAGTACGAAGCGGCTGACGAGGAGGCCCGAACTGCAGTAACTGATGCAGCGGCTGATGTACCAACTCCAAGCGACCCAGCAGCAACACTTGTTGAACAGCTGTTGCCTGCGTCAATACCCCAGACTTCCGACAAGGCACTACAGATGGCTGAAGCATCGCTCAGTTTGTCCGAGGCGTTACTAGCGAAGCACAATCTGTTGGAGACTTCCAAGACGGAGCCAAGTGAAAACCAAGAACTTGTCGGTGCCAACAAAGACGAGGACTCTGAGGCAGAGACTCTCGACTTCAACGACGTCGAGCAGCTGGGCAACGAAGAGGATTTCGACTTTGGCGGGGAGAGCAGCAGGCAAGACGATCTTGGGTTCAGCGAAGACGATAATGAGGCGTCCGACGATACGCCAGTGGTTGTCGCGCCGCACGATGAAGACTACCAGCAGTTCTTCGAGGACACGCCACTGCGAAAGCTGAAGGTGAAGCAAAAGCAGCAAAAAGATCGGGAGCAGACTAGGTCGAATGATACGCAGAGTGCTCCAGCAAAGCCGACTGGAGATTGTTCGGGGAGCAGGGTAGGTCCAAGCACTGCGAAGACTCAAGATCCCAAGTCTTTAGTTCCCGTGAATGGTGCGAAGAGCAAGATTTTTGCTGCTGTTGGGGTGACCAAGGAGCCGACGGGTTCAAACGGACTGCGGAAATCCACGAAGCCAGCTGTAATCGCAACTTCGACAGTGCCAAAGGGGAAATATGAGCAGCAGAAGCGCTCGATTATATTGATTGATGATGGCGTGGGCAATTATGTGCGTGGCAAGCGCAGTGTCACAGGTGTGTACACACCTAACAAGTCAAGCGCAAAGAAGAATCGGTTCAGCGAGCCACTGGTGCAACACCAAGAGAGTCGTTCGGAGCATCGGCTGACCGAGGAAGTCATCGCCTCGATCTCGTTGCCAGAGAGGCGTCAACACGCTGACCAGTGGGCAAGCAAGTCCACGAATGGCAATGGCGCGAACAAGAACACTCACAACGAGGATGAAGAGCGCTATCTTTCGTACGGTAACAAGTCCAGTGGCACGAGATCACGGAGTTACGACAGCGACGATGAGCCATTGGCTATGTCCGCCCGAGGCTCGAAGTCCCGAACAATCAGCGACAAGGAATCTCGCAGCGCTGCGGCCAAAAGTGGCTCATCAAGCCAGCCTGAGAAGTCGTGGTCGTTTTCGTCGATGGTCTCATCGTCGAATGAGAATGTCGACTCGAATCCACGAGCAGTGAAGGCGCCCGAGTTTCGACGTGAGCGACAAATGGACATTTACGACGCGCTCCACATCGATCAGCAACAGGAGAACGGTTTGACATCGCGCGATCTCCGAGACGGTGAGTACAAGCGGCCAAGCGCGTTCAAGAAGGTGCAGGAAGAGAAAGAGAAGCGAGGGATCACATTTGTACCGAGAGAAAAGTTTCTGGAGAACGCGCCGATCCCGAAGAAGAAGAAAGTCTCTACCGCGCAGCCGAAGGTAGCGCCAGTTGAGGACCAGCGAAGTAAAGGTTCCGACAAGCGACCAAGTTCTGCGAAGCCATTTTCGCGCCCAAAGGATAGCCATTACGGACCTTCTAGTGGCGAACCACCGTCGACAAACAAGAAGAACTCGTATGATGACCGCGGCAAGGGCAAGAACTCGACGGCGGCACCCTGGAAGAGCGACAAGTCGAGAAGTCGACGATCGCCGTCGCCCGTATCCCGCAGACGATTGAATGATTCTGACAACTACCGGCTCAATAACAACACTCCAGGAAGTCGCTTTAAGGATGACACTGACCGTGGTCGACGCCGCGACAACTCGCGATCTCGCAGTCCGCTGCGACAACACGATCGCTATGGCAATGTGTCGGATCCGTCATCGCGCACGCGCTATCGATCGCTTTCTCGGTCGCGATCCCGCGATCGAGACGAGCGCAGCAGCACGTTGCGCAACGACGACGATCGCGGCATTTGGCCACGTAATGGCGACCGTGATCGCTCTCACAGCTCCAAGGACTCTCGGAACAGTAGTAGCAAGCGTGAACTGTCTCCTCGTGTGAGGGATCCTGCCAGCGCCGACTCGAGGAAGCGTGCGCGCAGCCTGGATCGCAATGGCACGAGCTTCTCGCCGTTGAACGAGTCGGAAGACCCGAATCCACGAGATTTGAAGAGAGCGAAGCCTGTCGACCCGCGGCTGAATGCACGCAGGGACGACGTGCTGCATCGCGAAGAGCCCAGCGTTGTGCCGCCGCCTCGTTTCGACTATGACAGCGACATCTTCATCTCGGACTCAGATGGTGAGGGCGAGGCGAAGGTTCCAGATATTCGCTTCGACCTGGAGAACATCCCAGTTGACCAGCGCCAGATGCGGCGACGCATATATGTGACGGGCATCAACGGTGTGATGGACGAAGAGGTGCTCGAAGAGCTGTTCGAGCCCTTCGGTATCGAGGTACGTCCTTCGATCTCTTTATCTTTGTGACCTTGCGTCATCCACTTTACATATTTATGCTGATGTCGCTGGTTTGTAGGCGGACCGAGAGACTGGCTTCCCATCGATCGACGTGTTTATCTGCCAGCGTTCGCATCGACCACGAGGTGATGCCTGTGTGACGTTCGCCGTCGAGGAAGGAGCGGTCAGCGCTGTCGAAGAGATCAACGGTACATTATGTGCATTGACTTCGTTGCTGCCTCACAAGGCCTCGGATCTCACTGAGTGGTGATGTTCTTTGTTTGTCTGTCCTTTCAGCGAAAATCGTCAAGAACTGCCAGATCGAGGTCCGGCTGATGGATAGGCACACGCAGAGCGTGTTGAACGCGCAGTTTCTCGTGCCGCACGAGTTGTGGCGGTGCGCTGGGGCCGATTGCCGCGCGGATGTGAGCATCTGGAACAACAAGTGTGATAAGTGCTCCCGCAAGCGCATGTTTGGCCCTACCCGCGTGCGAATCGCGACCAGCGACTGGCTCTGCTCCATGTGTGTACTTGTGTTGCTTTTGTTGTTTGTTGTTGTTACTCGACTCACGATTTCTTGCTGGTGTTCCGTTGAATGTTCTCAGTTGCTTCACGGCGAATGCGGACTTGAGTGTGAGCTGCCATACGTGCAATGCGGCGTTGCCGCCCACGAGCCGAGCTCAGTTCTACCAGAGCTAGAGCGCGGGTGTTGTGCTTGAAGTGAGCGAGTGGCGTGCCTCCTGGGCAAGGAGCAAAGCGTCAAGCCCCAGCAGTAAATGGTATTTCGTGAGTTTTGTTTTTTGCTGTGTGTCGTTCGTTATTTAAACCTGGTGAGCTCTGCTTACTTCCGTGGACGGACATGAATGGATGAAGGTGTTTTGGTTGTGCGCTTGTGTGGTTGGTGATTGGCTCGTTTCACGCTCTCGTATGTGCTCTTTCCTCTAGAAGACGTACACCTGATCTTTGTTGAAGCCAAGCTCTTGCAGGTACAGTACCACTGCGTCCTCGTCGTGTCCTTCTGAACCTTGAAGACTCGCGGATGATCTGCAGCATGGGCGTGATCCCACTCTCGCCGGCAAGCAACACGAGTTTGCCAACACGACTAGTGTCCGACAGGTCTACCAAGAAGGACTGAGCAATCACAGACGCGTGCGAATACAGTGACGTACTCTCGCGGTTCTTGAATCCACTGATGTGTCCGTGTCTGAAGAGCAAAGTGAGACTCGTACAGTATGCAATTTATGACCTCGGAGGGAAACGCGAACTCTGCGAAATGCATTCAACTGAACAGCTTACAATGACACATACGAGCGTGACTGTACAACAACAAGAGCAAGAGAAAACTCCCTGATCCTGCAGCTCTCACATATGCTTCAACGAAGACCAAGCCAGCTCCTGCACGCTTCCAAAGCGATCCTCAGAAAAAATATGTCGCCCTCCACCATATCTGGGTGGCCCGAGAACCAGGTGCCGCTAGAGGTGAAGAGCGCGCACGCCTCCGATATTGTAAGCTGCGCCGCCTGCGAGCCCAGCGCGACGCCTTGAAACAATACCGACGACGGAGCGTGCTGGTCGACGAGCACCGCCAATAGTGCCTCAGTCTCCTCCGCCATGACGTCCAGGGAGCCTGCCGACTCGCCCTTCCAAACTGCGTGGAAAAGGAATCGGTCTCGTCGTTCATGTTCGACACGTGAACGGGATTGGCTCGAGGCCGCGGACGTCAACGTGGTCGTCGTCCAGGCGCTCGTCCGAGAGCAGTAGTCGGGTCAGTGGCGAGTAGCTACTGACGGCATCGCCCGTGTCTTCCACAGTCTGGCACGGCTGGACAGCCTCACACTTCATCTCGTTCTCCACATCTATGCCGAACGTGCGGCCCGTGAAATGACGGCTGCCACTTTGCCTCCATTGTGATGCTCGCGACTTGCTGATCAGCCAGCGGTGGCGAGGACTGGATCGTAGCCTCGTGTGGACCTCCAGACCCCGGAGCGAGCTCGTCCACGGTCATTGGGACGAGGCACTGCCAGCCACAGCTCGGCCTTCTTGGCTCGCGAAGGCCTTGAGGGCGCTCGACGCGGCTTGTACAGCGGCGTGCTCCGCTTCTTCTTGGTCGCCTGTCGCTTCGGCCGCGAAGTTCTCGCCTTGAGCAGCGACAGTGCCATCGATTTTTCACGGCGTTGTCTGTGCGGCCGTCTAGCTAGTCGGCAATCTTCGCCCAGGCGTTGCCCGAGCTTGGCCTGGAACGCGATGATGAGCTGGTTCTCGTCGGGCGCCCACGAGTCCTTCTTAATCGCCCGGTTGAGCTGGATGTACCATCGCTCGCGGCACTGCTTGCCGTTGCGACCCAGCAATCCGCGCCGTAGCTGCCCACGAGTTGGGCCATCTGGGTGTCCTCGATGATCGTCCACGGGCTCTTCACTGCCGTGTGCAGGCTCTGGAGCTCGTTCCAGCGCGCGTTGCGCTGTTGCGGTGAGCCACTGAGATTTACGCAATCTCTTTACGTGAGACCGCAGAAGCCTTACCGACGACGCAGGCGGTTGGTGCGCATGTGAAGAGCTCGTGCTTCTGGAGCTTGTGGCGGCCAGCGAGAGCTTGGAAGTGAGCTCCCGATGCGCTGGAGCTTTGCTTCCTGCTGCTGGGGTGAGACGAGTCAGCACGCCAACCGACTCACAAGGGTAGGCTCGAGATCGTTTTGAGGTCACGAACCATCACAATTTTAAAAAATCGCCACTTGGTCGCGTCAAGTCCCAGCAACAAAAGGTGTTTCGTTGATTGAGCACTTGTGGAGTGTTTTTCTCTCGTGATCTCCTCTAGAAGACGTACACCTGGCTTTCGTTGAAGCCAAGCTCTTGCAGGTATATCGCCACTGCGTCCTCGTACTTTGGAGGACCACAGAAGAAGACAGCGACTGATGGGTCAACATCAGGTAGGAACCGTTGCAACAGCTCCTTGTTCAGTTTGCCCACGAGCGAGGAGCCCAGTGCGCTCTTGTCGTCGGTGCTGGCGCTCGACAGGATGTGGTGGAGCTGGAAGCGGCCAGGGTAGATGTTGGCGAGCGGCTCGAGTTGGTCCAGTGCGATGATGTACTCGAGCGACGTGTTGCTGTAGAGCAGCGTGACGCGCGTCGTGTCCTTGAGGGACTCGAAGGCCGCACGGATGAGCTGCAGCATGGGCGTGATCCCACTCCCTCCGGCAAGAAGCACGAGATGCGACGCGCTCTGAGCAGTCTTTCCGCGCGTGACCTTGCCAGCAGACGGGTATCCGATCGTGCCATGCGGTCCCCGCATCTCCACCTTGGCGCCAACCTCGAGCGAGTCCAAGTAGCTGGTCATGACGCCATCCGGGTAAACCTTGACGAGCAGATCGAATGAGCCGGCCTGCGTGAACTTGGAGGACGGCGTGTAGGCTCGCTCGATGACTCTGCCGTTGATCATGGCGCGGATCTTGAGGTGCTGGCCTGGTATCTCAAGCCCCAGGTATTTCTTCGACGGGAGCTCGAACGTGAGCTTAATGGTCATCTTGCTCACCGTCTGCTTGGAGAGCAGCGTGAACTCGCGCCAGTCGTTCACGTCGAGCGCGAACTTGGACGCAGCGGCTGCGGCGTCGCTTGATCCGACCGAATCCGGGTCCAGTTCACCAATGTAGCATTTCTAGCAAGCAAACGTATAAGCAAACACACAAGTGAGCAACAAACAAACGCAAACAAGAGCTGCACACACGTACATCGAGCATGCCGTGGGCGTTCACCCAGGGATGGTACTCCTTGAACAGGTCAGTGCAGTCACCACCGGCCGACATCATGAGGTACGGGATCCCGCCCGGGTGGAAGCGCATGTAGGGCGTCAAATTGTACACCTGCACACACATGAGCAAAAACCACTCGTGTCATGCGACCAGCAAGCAACCAAACAAGCTGATACTCTCTTAAGTACGCACCTTGCCGTCGAGCACGGACCAGCAGTCATCCTCGGAGCTGTGCGTGTTCACCTCGGACATGGGGATGCTGCGTCTTGGTGGACCACCGCGCAGCCCCGAGAGGTCCTGGCCGGACTGCGTCAGCCGCATCCAGTGCTGTGTATACATTGAAACACGTCAGTACAAAAACCACAAGTTAGCTCTTGGCGCCAAAGAGCTACGCAAGTGAGAGAGAAGCGGGTTAGAGAAACGCACCAGCTGGCTGTAGCCTGGGGGGAGCGTCACCTTGCGGCGCTGCTGCGTGCTCGTCACGTCGCCGCCCATGTACGTCTTCTTGCTCGGCGTCCAGCAGCAGCACCAGCTCGCCATGCACACAGCGACAGTCAATTGGAATTGTTGCAATAAATCATCAGAACCACGCTGGTCAAGTTTATCAAATCAGTTCTCATTGGCTATTATTTTGGGCCTCTCTCATTTTTGACCAATGGTAAGGGGCCAGACTTCGACGCGCTCATGAACAAACATTGTCCCCCATCCTGCAACATATCGTCCTGCAACTTAATTCGAGCTATAGTACTACTGACGTATTATTTTACTGACAGTATTATTTTTACTTCCATCACTGAGCATTTGCATGGGCAAATTACACTGCACATTATGGAACTCCGTGCAAGACCCTTTGGATTCCTCAGTACTTTTCTTTGACACATACTAGTATAATAGACTAATATGTAACAAAAGTGCAAGCATGTTTAGCTCGTCTTTAGAGTCAAAGTGCATGGTTCAACCTCACATGTTTATAGCTACAAATCATGACCTTTGCTGATAAAGACAAGTTGCAATCCAATTCATAAATAATCTGCTCAGGTCAACCGCACCCCTGGGGTGGTTGCTACTCCCACATATCCTGTGAGAAAGTGTATTTTCACAAATATGCAAATTTATTTAGCAGTAGCAAAACTCTTGATTTCCTGCACCCGTCGAGCTAAAGCTATTTCGAAAGGTGGTTTTTCGGTTTCACCAAAGCCGCAATATTGCTATATATATATATATGTTTGACGGCTTTTCAGCAACGTTGCTAAAACTAAAACTAAAATTTTAGCAGCATCGTGTAACAACCCGGGGTGCGGATGACTTCAGAAACGATTACTACTACCTATTATACGTTCTATTTGTAGTAGTACACAATTGCAACATCTATTATATGATCCACAAATTTAATATAATACGTACTATACTCGCTTTGCTACATAATCCATCACATTACTACTGTGTTTTGCTGGCAACTGAATATGCTATTCGTCCCACAAATTAATTCTGAAGTGTGTTTGACTATGAATAAACGCTTTTGACGTGAAAAACACATTTTTCGCACAGGACCTTTTTTGAAATCTATGAAACTCTGTACTTAGCGCTATTGTGTCATTGTGTTAAGAACTACGCCTTCCCCACAACAGTGGGCGTGCAATGGTTATCTATCGGGATCTCTATGGTGAAAGTGTTGGCGCTCTCGTGGCCTGAAGCTGTGGCTGACTTTGTTAACTACTCGCTGGCTTTCTCCGAATGGAGTCCCATGCCCCAGCCCAGCTTGGCTCGCTTCTCGGAACGAGTTGGCTGCTGCTGCTGTAATGATCCTCCAGCACGCTTTGCTGGTGAGTTGGACGACGACGACGCGTTGAAAAACGCTGGCAGCGGCACGTCTTCGAGCGTCTCGGCTCCTTTGCCCCCGGCGCCAACTCGACTCGCACTTTCACGCTTGCTCAGGTCGCCTTCCAACGCCTTCCTGGGCTGGGAATGGCTCGACGGTCGATGTGACGACAATGTCGAGATCTCGCCACCTGAGCCAGAAGGGCGACGGCGCTTCGGCTTGCTGGTCTTGAGATGCGCCAGTAGCTTTTTCTTCTGCGTCGGATACGTCTCTTCGAGTCCGCTAAAGTCCACTACTACACCGCCGTCGCGAACATCAGCGAAGAAGTCGAGCTCGAGTAATTTCTTCGCGCTCGGTCGCTTCGCAGGGTCCACCTGGAGCATCGCCTCGAGTAGCGGGAACGCGTCGTCAGGGAGTGCGTCGCGCTTCTGCTTGAGCTGGTACTCAGTGAGCGACTTGCGAAGCCGCATCTTGCACTCATCCTTCGGCTTGTAGCGGCCAAAGTGAGGCAGCTTCGTCGCGCCTTCCCAGACAATGTGAGGCGTGCCACACATGCGGAAGATCTGATCCAGCTGCGTGCGCGAGTCCGTCCCTTGCAGGAAGGCTGTGCTGTCCAGCAAGATCGCAAGCGCCAGCGCTCCTGCAGACCAAACATCGCACCGCCAGGAAAAGTTGCGGTCACCCAGCAAGATCTCGGGCGCCGAGACGCTGACCCACGCGCCCGTGCAGAGCTCCTTGCGCTCGTTCTCGTTCATCTCGAACACGTTGCCAGTCGTGGTGGCGGTGGCGCTTGGGTCCTTCGTTTTCGTGGCCAGCGCCGTTTTCCGCATCGCGTGGTATCCGCCCAGCTTGGCGCCATCTTTGAAGAGGTACACTGAGCACAACAAGCAAGAAATCCTCAGTCAGCCATTCAGACAAACAATTTCGCAATGAATAATCTAGCAGGGCAACGTACAATGCGGCGGCGCGACGAAGCGGTGCACAAAGTTGTACTCGTGGCAGACTGCGAGCCCCTGGAGCATGTCGAAAATCACCTTCTTCTTCAGCTGCATCGGGACCGTCACCTTTGCTTCAAAGATACCCGAGTACATGTGCAGCGGCTGCTCGAACGCGAGGTAGTGCTTGCTGTTGTCCAGACGACCTGGCGCCGACAGTAGTCCGTTCATGTTTGAATACTCCATCATCTCCGCGTCCAGATCCTCAGTCGCCACGAGAGCTGGGAGTTTTGACTCACTCTCGCTTGCCGAAACTGGAGTACTTTGCTTCGCAGCTGATTTCTTCTCCTCAGGAAATACGATACCGTACAGCTTGACGAAGTTGTCTGGCGATTTGCTGTGTACGAAGATCGCTGCAGCCAACTCGCGCACACACGACTTGGAGATGTCCCCATGCTCCGAGAACGGAGCCTTGTTGTCATGATACGGCCATGGCTGCAGGTACACCTTCTTTCCCGCTAGATCAAACGGAACGTCCTCCGAGATCGTACCCAGGTAATTGCGCTTTCGGACCATTTCGACGTTCATAATTTCCGCCGTGTGCAGACGATCCGCGCTGGACAGGACTGAAAGACTGCCGCCTCTTGTACCTTTTGCGACGTGTTTCGGCACGACGGTAGCAGCAGACACAGCCTCCCTCTCTCCTTGTTCATCGCATTTGCTGGCAATGCCTCTTCGTGTCTCAAAGATGCTCTTTGTGTCGGTGTCACCGTTGATCGGCGTCGACGAGAGCGATTTCCCAATCATTGACAGTGTGATGTAGTCAGTCCTGTTGTCCTGTCTTCGAATGTCTCGATCTGGCGACACGGACGACCCACCGGCGCTGGAAGTCGGTACATTGATCCACGATTTCAGCAACAGTGATATCCGCTGGGAGATCTCGACCGGTTTCTCCCGCTCGACGGCGAATTGTTCAGTGTCGAAATAGTCGTCCGATGTCTCGACTTTGCGAGTGGGGTTTGCATTCTTCTCCAAGCGAGTCCAGCGATCTTTCAGGTTGTCACAAATCGAGAGCGAGCACTCCAAGAGCATCAGACTCTCGAGTTCGTTCCTTTTCCCGTCCAAAACGGGCAAAAAGTCGGGCAAAGACGTTGATGATGACTCTGTTGCAGCAGCAGGTTGTTCAGTTGAGTTGCTCGCATTCTCCTTCAATACCTGCGTGACAGCCGCACTCACGTACACGAGACTGAGCACGATGCACTCGACGGGAGTCTGTACCCAGATCGGAAGTCGCAGCGTATCGGTGATCAAGTGTTTCGCTTCCTTGTGCACTTCACTGGGGAAACTCCGGCTTTCGCTGGGGCTCTTGCCGTCAGCATGCGGCTGCTGCTTCCTTCGACCCTTGTTCCCACTGGTCAGCGAGTCAAGCAACGCGTACGGATCTTCACTGGATAAATCGTACCGCAGGCCTTCGAGCAGCTCCTTCTCGACTTGAAACAGCGGCCGCTGCGTCGCCAGGAACTCGTCCGACTTGGCGTGAAGCTGTCTCGTTTGAACCGTGCTGCTGCTGCTTTTCGAGCTCTTCGCAGCGTACACTTCCGAAACAAATGCCTCCCACGAGAACTTTCGCGAGTGCGCCTTCAGGAACAAGTGCAGCAGCGACGCAGCCATGTACTCGACATTCGACACACTCATCGCGTGGAATGTGAAGTAGCGATTCAAGGCAATGATCGCACTCGTTACATCTTCGCGATCCAGGTGGAGTCGCTTCACGAGCCGAAAGATAATGTTTACGCACTTCGTGCGCAGATTTTGCTCCAGAGATTGCGAAATGCCCAGTCGCCGCGTTGGCGAGTCTTCCATTTGCTCGACACTGACTTGCCAATTCAACTTGCGACCAAAGCAATACGGCCCCGTGGCTTTCGGCACGTCTGCGGAAGCAACAGCCTGTCGAGAATCGCCACTTTGTTGTTCCGCTCTGCCAGTTGCACTGAGATTCACTGCGCTTTCTTGGCGGCGCCGAAGTGCGGAGTTGCGCTTGGCGCGCTGGAAGTTCTCCACTTCTTTCTTGCCAGCAAAATATGCGCGGAGTTCCTTGTCAAACAGAGGACGGTTGTTGAGCTTGCGCTGGAACATGCTTGCATACTTGAGTTCGGAGAGCTCGACCAATGCCCATCCCGAGTCGTCGTTGAAGAAAAAGAAGTCCAGCTCCTTTACAATGTTCTGGGTCGCTTCCCTCGCTGCCTGATCGAAAGATCCTGCCGACTTGTGGCGACGGTCGTCGGGGACAAACAAATTGCGCAGAATCGTGGCGTTGCACTTAATCGGGATTCCCTTGACGAGGATCTTGTTGGTGACGATATTCCCATCGGCGTCCACCGTTTCGCCGTCTTTGTTCTTCCTTGTTGCGCCAATCGGAGCATTCGAAATGATCCTTGCACTCGACATTCCGTTACTGGGGGATGGCTCTCTCGAGGACCGCGGCCTGCCTTCACTTTGGCTCTTTGGCGAGGGCTCTCGGCTCTCTCGCTGTTGCTGATCCGCCGGGCGCCGCTTGGGGATCGAAAACACTTCCTTCCCAATCTGGGCTTCCGACATCCCATCCAGCTCAACAAAGATCTGCCACTCGAGCTCGTTCAACCGGATGTAGCGCTCGCCGGTTTTCTCCTCCGGGGAGTCAAACACGTCCTCGTCTTCTTCAGGAATCTCCAGCGTGTCTTGGTAATCCACTTCGTAAATCCCATCGCTTTCATCGAAGCTGGATGCAGAAAGAAATCGCATTCGTGAGTACACACGACCCGACACAAACCTCTCCAAATCGGTCCACTAACTTTATGCAAGCCGCATAGCACAGCACATACCTCTTAATGGTGGCGATGTAGTACAGCGAGTGGTCACCCGGGGACTTGAATATCCGGATCCGACGGTTGACGATCGCGGCGCCAATGTCGCTCTTCTTCGGTTCTTGGAAGACCCCGCTCGGCGTGGTATCCTTCACCGTGTCACCCTCGGTGCCAATGATGCCCTTGCAGTTTGCCGACTCACAGAAACACTTGATCTGGCGCGAGCCGAGTGACTTCCACTGGTAGTCAAACGTGAGCTCCTCGTTGTCGCTGATGTCTCGTAGCGCGATAACAGCGATGCGCGTCTCGCCCTTCACAGTCCACTTCTCGGTCTTGCAGTTTGGCTCGCAGCTGTGGTTCACGAAGCGCGTGAAGCTCCCTTTGTTCCGCGCGTCAATGTACACGCCCGGCTCCAGCAGCAAGTAGTAGAAGTTTAGCTCGTTCTGTGAAAACGTAACGATACAAATTGGTAGCACGTGTTAGTACCACATTGTCACACCTCGATGACTCAATGCGGTAGATGGCAAGCGTACCCGCGGGGCTGACTTGAGTCTGGTCGTGAGCTCTTTCTGGTCGATGATCTCGCCAACGTACTCTCCGATGATCCGCGACTGCGCTATGTCCTCAGTCGTGCGGACTCCAAAGCCCTTGTGCTCGGTCTATAAAGATTATTCAACAAAAAAGAAATGATAACCAAGTCAGTAAAAATAATGAAATAGCACTAGACATAATAAAATACTACCACTCACCTTGAATGCCTCGAGCTTTGGGAATAGGTGCGGCTGCTGCAGTCGCTGGTTGGCACAGAATTCGCGCGCAGGGCAGTGCGCGTTGCACTCGACGTAGGTGGCAAAGTTAAGACATGACACGTCGTCGCAGCGCTTCTTGTCCTTGTCGAGGTCGTCCGGGTAGCTGCAGTAGCAGATCCCATCGCCGTCTTCATCGTCGTGGTCGTCGTAGTCGCGGTTCACGAGTTTGTTGCGCTGCAAATGGTCAAGCGGGTACTCGTTGCGCGTGACGAGCTGCACGTTGCGGATCGCCTCGAGGTGCTCGAATCGGAACGCTGGGTCCTTCTTCTTCTCAATCTTCTCAATCATCTCCTCGCCCTTGTCTTCTACGTCGGGCTCGTCCTGACTTTCAACAGCGTCCACTCGTTCGGCCTTGATCGAAACGCCGTCGACAGGCAACCTGCTCTCACTCTCCACGCTTTCACGCACGTTCTCCTCCTCCTTTATCAGAGGAGTTTCTCGCTCCTGCTTCAGCACCTTCGAATCACGCTCCTTTCTCTCACTCTGCCGGTTCACAACGTCGTCCTCGTCCTGCTCTCGTCGCTTCGTGCGCTCCTCGGAGCTCGACGCGTCGTCGTCACGCCGGCTTCTGCTGCGCCGCACATCCCTACTCTTGCTGCTGCTGCGGCTTCTACTGCGACTACGACTGCGCTGTCTCCGCGAAGACTCGTGGTCTCGGCTGCGGCTGTGGCCGTACGAGTTGCTGCTGCTATGCCTGTGGCGATGGTCGTGCGGGCCGCGGTGGCGCCGCTTGGCGCGTCGGCGCTGATCATCGCGCGAACGCGAGCGATTTCGGGACCGCGAGCGCGCGTCGTGGGCGCTGCTCTCCCGACTCCTGCTGCGCACGCGCTTCTTCTCCGTCGCCATCGCCCTCTCTCTCTACACTTTCTCGACGAACAGCGAGCGACTGGGCCGCGCGCTTTCGTTTCTTCGTCTTGGAGCTCTTCCCTTTTTGATGCCAGGAGCTATTTGGTTGCGCGCGCAAATTTCAAACCGCCTGATTTAGTGTGGTGCACACTATGTGGACAAGTAAATTAGGGTGGTGTACGCTATTTGCTTTGAGAGCCTTACAGGCATCAACTTCAAGCAGACCTGAGCTCTTCATCACCTTGTTCAAGCCACCACAGTTCATCACCCATTCTTATAGAAACCTATAACTACGGGTCTCTCCACAAACGATACGTCTCTCCCTTCCTTTCTCTCTTTTCATCTAGCCTCCCGCCCTTCCTATCAAGACCCACCTCACAAAAGCTCCATTGTCCTTCACTAAAGATCCCCATGTACCCTACGGGAAGTTCACATCCCGATCGAGCTCGGCCAGCATTGCGTCACGGCGCTCGCCAAAGACGTAGTGGCCCGCCACGTAGCCGCAGATGACGCTCACGAAGAGCACCCAGTCGTACGTCATGGACACGAGCATGAGCATGTAGGCGATCAGGATCGTGAAGCCGTGCAGGAAGCAGTGGATCAGGTGCTGCGACTCGGGCGCGAGTGTGCGGAACCACGCGGGACAGCACGCTTGCGTCAGGGACGACGACGACGACACGGGCTGGTACGACGACGAGCGCAGCAGCTGCGTCATCTCGGAGGTCGACAGGCTCGTGCCATTGCTCAGGGGTCCACTCGTGACGCTCCGCAGGCGCTTGAGCGTGTTGCTCTCCTTGCGCAGCACGCGGCGCAGGTGCAGCAAGTACTCGTTAAAGACCGCGACGAGCGCCACGCCAAGGCAGCCAAACGCATAGACCCACCAAGTCGAGAGCACCCAGCCGGGGAACCACAGCAGCACGCACGGCGAGCCGCTGCGTCCAAACGAAAAGCCGTTGAGCATTGTCGTGCCCGACCCAGAGCAGAACCCGACCGAGTTGCTCTCAGTGCTCTTGGTGGTCGCCTTGGCGCTATCGTCCTGGAAGAGCAGCACCTGGTCGTACACTTGGTGCGCATGGGTCATGCTGCACGTCTTGATCACTTGCTCGCCGTGCTGCGTCGACACCTGCGGTCCGCCATTCGCCGAGGTCTCCATGCCGCATACAGGACACAGTTTCCCCGACGTGGTGCTGTCACTAGTGCCCTGCTCCTCCGCCGACTCGGCGCCCTTCAAGCCTGTTTTCTATAGCATACCAAGCGCGGTAACTTAGGTAAGCCATGCGTAGCAGGCAACAAGCAAAACGCGGAATGAGATGCATGACGTACCGGGTCCTGCAGGAACTGTGTGAGCGTGTCCTGGGCGGCGAAGCGCAGCCGCTGGCCGTTCTTCAAGTCAAAGTGATACGCCGTGCTCATGACCATCTCGTCGCTCACTGGGTCTGACTGCAATACGGACACATAGAGAGAGAGAAAGAGAAATATAAGAACACGCATGCGCGGGATTCAGTCAGCAGTATCAAGAATAACGGGAGAAGCGCACCGGCATGTCCATCATGGCGTTCCGCGCCTGTTCTGCGGCGGTGACAAGCGAGCTGCTCAAGCACAGGAGCGCGATGCAGAGCACGCGTTGTGCCAGCAACATGGGCGAGCGGGTTCTCCGTGCCACAGCCATTTCGATGCGCCCTGGAGTGCCTGTGTGTGCACGATGGATTGCGGAAATGGGACCAAGAGCACAGCTCAAACAACAAACAACAGAGCTTTTCGAGGAAATGTCCGAGGAAATATCCGATGTCGCGCTCTTGAGACTGGTTTCTTATTGTGTTTTATTCTACTCGGCAAGCGTTTTTGAGTTCACAAATGAACAGCGAACCGTGTATATAGCTTATTAAAAACGTGTCTGTGTCGCCCTTTTATAATGGGATATACTCAGAATTACTAATTGTGAAGCTTACAGACAGGGTATCGATTTATACGATAAGGTTTCATTTATTCAGTTGAATAAAATTCAATCGAGTTTCGGAGGGTATATAAGCTGGAGTTACAATGCGAAATAGAACTTCAAAAGTTTAACTGGACTGGTTGGTTATTCGTGTATTTACAGCGGGCACGCGCGGAACAGAGACAGATTGGCCAAGACAAGACCCAAGCACGAAGAAGAACCATGGCGCCGTTCTGTATGGGGAGCGGCATCACGATGGGCACGAACGGGCTCAAGTGGGCCGGCGACGACCCAGAGGATGACTGCATCATGCTCTGGACGCACGTATTCGGCGTCACGAGCGTCGGCCGCGCCGTCATCGCGTCCACGACCGTCTTCCTCATGGCGCTGCTCGCGCAGTACTTCACGACCCGCAGCCGCAACAAGATCCAGCTGGCCAAGGACTTCGCCAAGCGGAATCGCGCAGCACCACTCTCGTTCCCGTCGCAGTACTACGATCCCGAACAGGGCCGGCGTGCGAATGGCGCGAATGGATCCAACGGCTACGGGAACGGAGCTGCTGGGCACAAAGTGAGCAAACAGCAAGCCGGCAATGCGAATAACGCAGTGGTGGCGACAGTCACGTCAGTGTCGACCTCGTCGCGCTCGATCCCAGCGCCGGCGGCTGTGCGCACGACGATAGCGCTCCCGGCATCGACGCTCTTCAGTAACAACAGCAATGGTACAGCGCCGCCACGGCTGCCATCATCGTCGTCAGCCGTTTCTCAGTCCGGTGTCAACGTGGAGAAGGTGAGCGACTACGAGCATCTGTGCGACAGTGTGCAGCATGGGTTGCGCATTCTCCTCGCGTACCTGCTCATGCTCGCGGCGATGACGTACGACGTGACGCTGCTCGCGAGCATCGTGCTCGGCTTCACGCTCGGCTACTTTTTGTTCACAAACGACACGTCCAAGGTCCCATTCTCGGCCGACCCGTGCTGCTCCTAGAGCTTACGGCTAGCGGCCCCTTTACGTTATTCCATTTCAATTTTTTTGATGCAACCGTGCTGCGTGACTCATTCTTCCCCATCAACCATGCTCATGGGCAGGAACAGATCCCGACAAATTTGCGATGCAGCGTCACTGTTGTGAGGGTGTGACACGATTCAAGTTCGAATTGCTGATAGATTTTCTAACAGCTCGGCAGTTAGGCTTTATAAAAAGGTTGAAAACGAGAACGAATACGTTTCTAATATGTATGTATCACAATGTAAACAGGTTTACCTTCCTGTGCTACATTGAGGCATCTGTTACGAACTGACTTCGACCACTATTTAAAGGGCTCTACCCTCGAAATAGTGACTTCAACCGCGAACGGAGATGCTTTCCCAAGCAGCAAATAAAAAAAGAATTGCAGTTGTTTTTGAAGTTGAGCAGTTTTTTGGCGCCTGCTTACAAGCAGTAAGAAGTGCGATCATTTTTCACATTCAGTCTCGAATTTCGCTCCCAAGACGCACGCGCACGCACGATCTCCGGAGGAAGAACAAGAAGAGGAGGAAGGGCTCGTGTATATCTCTACTGCTGCCCAACAACCGTCGTCTGCTATCAATCACTTTCTCTCCCCGTCTGCTAGTCGTCTGCGCATTTCGCCATTCGACGACTGCTGCTCCTGAAACGAAGAGCTACGCACAACGCAGATCGCGATCTTTTGTCCACCGGCCGCATATCAAGCATGTCGAGCGCATCACAAGGTGCGTCTGCGTCTTGTGTAGCGCTTTTTGTGTATGTGTGTGTTTGCTAAGATTGTGCGCGCGCTCATCAGGCGCTTTGTAGTGCTTTTTTTATGACATGATTGCTGACTCGCGTCTTTTTGGGATGTCCATGTTGCGCTGTTAGAATTGATCGATAACATGGCCGCGCTTGCCGCTGCCAACGGTACGCCTGCGAACGGCAGTGCTGGCGGCGCCGGCGGTGGCGGAGGCGAAAAGCCGTTGGCGCCGCGCAAAGAGCGCAGCAAGTCGCGTGAGATGGGCAAGCGCATGGGCGGCGGGCAGAAAGGGGTGTGGGGCCATCCAGAGGAGCTCATCCAACCTGTCGCTGCTGTTGACAATTCGGACCCGAACTACGACAGCGAGGGCGAAGACAACGTGATCTTGGTCTCAACTTCCTCGTCGCCTGTGAAGAAAGCTGCTCCGGTGAACCTTGAACCCGACGCACTCGCAGCAAAAGAGCTCGCAGTGAACCCTCCGCCAGAGACCAAGAAGCGCATCATTGAGATCATTGACGAGTACCTCATCAGCGCCGATGCCAACGAAGTCAAGAGGTGAGAATATCTGATTTACTGATATCTTTATACTTGTGGAGAAGCCTCATACTAACCATGACATTCCCATCTATCCAGCTCGCTGAAGGAACTAAACGAAGAAGAGTTCAACTACGAAGTTGTGAAACGTGCGATCACGATTTCCATGGACAAGAACGACAAGGAGCGCGAGTTGGTCTCGCGTCTCCTCTCGGAGTTGTACTTGAACGGTCTGACACCATCGCAAATCTCCATGGGCTTCCGTCGCGTGCTGCTCCTCGCTGACGATCTTCAGATCGATATCCCAAAGTGAGTTTTTGTGTTTGTATTCATTGCACTCTTTCAGGTAACATTTTGCTAAGGTTTCACGTGGTATTCCTTGCTTATAGCGCGCGCTCGATGCTTGCGATCTTCATCGCGCGTGGAGTCGTCGACGAGATCGTGCCTCCGAGCTTCTTGGAAGACCCGTTTATCAACCGCTACGCGCCTGATATTGCTGCCGAAGCGATCAAGAAGTTGAGCATCAACCACGGAACTGCTCGCATGGAGAAGGCATGGGGACCGGGCGACGGGCGACCAGTCGAGGAGCTCAAGGTCGCGATCGACCAGCTCACCAAGGAGTACCTGCTTTCGTCCGACCTGGAAGAAGCCGCACGCTGTGTGCGCGAGCTCAACGTTCCGCACTTCCACCACGAAGTCGTGAAGCGCGGCATCACCAACTCGCTCGAGGAGGGTGGTGAAGCAACGGGCGTGGCGATGTCGTCCCTCTTGGCTTACTTGGTCGCCCAGGAGATCGTGTCGGCGGACCAGCTGCGCAAGGGCTTTGAGAGGTTCAAGATGGTGCTCAGTGACGTGGCGCTCGACATCCCCAACGCGTCGGCGCTCTTCAAGTCGATCGTCGCGCGCGCCATCAGCGACGGGATTTTGCCAGCGAGTTTTGACGCGACTGCCCACCAGAAGTGAGAGAGGTGAAGACAAAAAGGGGGAGAAGCTCGTACCATAATGCGGCAGGCAAGAACGCGCGTCTGACTGGGGACCAAGTCAAGTCAGGACTGACTGACTGGTTACCGGAGATGGACGCTCTCTTCTTGCACCTGCTGGACCCCAACAGATAGTGCAAACAGGAAACAGGTTGACGAAGAAGAAGAAGAAGAAAATGAACAAAAGGTTAACATCAATGAAGAAAAACAACAAGCGCGAGAAAACAACAGAACAGAGAGAGATATGAAGCCACAGTGCCTGGTTCATGTGATCGAAGCTCTCGACAGCAGGTATTTCAATGTATCTCTTGCAACTCAACTATGTCATTCTTCAGTATGGAACCGACAGAAAGAGCGCGCCGAGCTCATACCCAAGCTCCGGCTCTTCGTCTTCATTCTGGTTGCTACTGTCTGCGTTCACAGCCACAAACTGGCACTGCACGACCACGAGAGTCGCCTCCTGGAGCGACCCGATCTGCCTCCAGAGCTTCTTCTCGCGCTTCTCATCACGGGCTGAAAGTGGCAGCTGCAGGTCTCCACACGTGAGGTTCATCTTTGGACTAGCAGCAGCACCACCACCAGTAGTCTCCGGGTTGCTGGCAAACCAGATCTGCGCCTCAACGCTCGCGTTGTTCTTAATACCCCTCGCTAGCTGCTGCTTAGAGGATGCTGAAGTTGGTACTGGACGAAGAACGTAGCGGTGGTAGCGATGAGTCTTGGCCTCCATGGCCTTGCGACTCGCGACGTCCACCGAGCACTCGACGACGACCAGCAGTGAATCGGATTCGTCACCACCAGTGATGTTGTTGTCATCATCGTCGCCATTGATCTCGACGATGAGTGGACTCTTCTTGTTCAGTGCTGATGGTTTCAGCCCAGGTGCGCGGTTGTCGAAAACCAATTTCACCAGGTGTGGTAGAACAGCAGCTTTGCCATCGTCATCACCACCATTCTGGTTGCCCTCGAAAGTCTCAGCATTACCAACTGAGACCGCGCTCTTGGTCTCTACACCACCGTCCAGGAGCTCCTCAATGCCTTCCATCTGGTAGACCTCCGCCAGCTCGCGCAAGTCCTCGCCGCGATTCATATCCCCACTGAGCGCGTCAAAGCGGCGCGCAACATCGGCGTATCTGCTGGCAAACTTGCGCATGATGACCAGTCGCAGGTACGGCACGGCCTCCATGACGAGGCTGCACCTGTTGCCCGCGGGCGTGCCCACCTGCATGATCGAGAGCTCATCGAGGTACCGTTGAACGTCGGCGAGCAGCGGCAGCTGGTCCAGCAGCAGCTCGTTGAGGTACTTGCGCATGCGCAGCAGCTGGTCCTTGCGAAACTGCGTCACCTCGTAGTGCGCGCGCGCGGCCTCGGTGCAGAGCAGGTAGTAGATCGCGAGCCAGACCTGCGCCTCCGTAGTTGTGAGCACGAGCAGGTCCTCCGGTGCCACGA
Organism: Globisporangium paddicum; assembly: GCA_023334015.1. NCBI lineage: Eukaryota > Oomycota > Peronosporomycetes > Pythiales > Pythiaceae > Globisporangium > Globisporangium paddicum. Next base: position 23,930 of record JAASFV010000145.1, read on the forward strand.
CCACCCACTTTTGGTTCACAAACTTTTTCCACTGGACGACGGGCTCTCCATTGCCGCCGACAGTCTGGTGCTTGTGCGTCCAGGGCGGGTTCTCGATGAGCGCGGCAAGCGAGAGTAGCACGTCGTGCTTGTCCAGCAGCCGTGATACGATGCTCAGCGGCAGCAAGTGCAGTCGCTCGGCCACGTAGCGCAACATCGTGACGCACTGCACCGCGAGACGGAACTCGATCTCGAGCTGCTGCCGCGCGAGCTCGCGCTCGGGGCTCTGCGAGCGCATCATCTGCACGATCTCGTCGCCGGACTTGTGGAACGTCGTGCTGGTTGCGATCGCGTCCCTCGGCAGGCCGAGGAGCCACGAGAGCTTGCGCATGCAGTAGTCCATGAGCTCTAGCAGCAGGTCGTCGTCCAGGCTCTCGACCACGTGCTCGTGGTAGAACGCCACCTCGAGCAAGTTGGTGAGCGTCGCCTCGTGGTAGACCTGTCCGTACAGTAGCAACATAAGCGTGTGCCTTAATATCATACCATGTGTGCAACATGCAACGCTAATACTACTGAACGTACGATGAAGTAGAGCCGCAGCGAGGCCGCATCCAAGATCCGGCACTGCAGCAGCGGCAGCACGCTGGCCTTCCAGAGCTCGAGCGCCAGGAGGTTGGCCACCAGAGTCGGCATCTTGTGGAACGTGAGCAGGCCCTCGACCACGAAGTTGTCTTGCTTGTGCTGCGCCGAATGGTGCGCCTGCAGGTTGAGCTTCTCGAGTGTGTGGTGGTACGCGAGCCACTGCTTTGAGGTGCCAATCTCGTCGACAGGCTGCTCGCGCAGCGACTCGATCAGCCGCTCGGCCTCGGTTGGCATCACCAGGTACGCACTCCCACCAAATGCACCGCTGGTGGAGTCGTCATATACACGCACACACTCTAGACTGTCAACACGTATCCATTGCGCATGTGTGTGCACGAAGAGCTACGATTAACGAGGGAATCAGATGGCGTACCTCATCGTTCTTGGGTGTTAGCAAAGGGGAAAACAGCGGGCGGTCACACAGGCGCAGTTGAAAGATGCTGTCACGCGTGTCTGCACCGTATCGTTTGTAGGAATGAGGGAGAAAGAACAGATCCCATGCACGTCCCCTCCCTCCATTCCATCACCACCTCTCGTGCGCGACCTTTCGCAATGATACATCTGATGCAGCTCAGATCGCCTCATTTCTGATACTGTGCCTTTTCTGTTGCTACTGTACCAGTTTAAATGGTACAGTGTACCATTGGGTGTACCACACCCATTACTGGGGGAATCGCTCCAAAGTGTCCAAGCAAAAAGCCATGAACTCGGGCAAAGCGCGCGCCGGCACGGCCAAGGAACGGAGCGTCTTCGGTGCGTCCAGCAAGCCTATGAGCTGTTAATAAAGCGCCCTTCGTCTTCTTTACGCGCTCGGCTTTCTTTTGCTACCGCATCCGCTCTCGCTGACCTCCTATTGCCCTCGTAATTCATAATCTCGCAGTCGGCAACATCCCGTACGATGTCACGGAAGAGATGCTCAAAGAGATCTTCTCGGGCGCCGGCACGGTCGTCAACTTCCGGTACGTATCTCTCATTTACATACGCGGATGTGCACGGCGTTTTGCTGTGCTGAGCGTATAGCGCTGGTCGTGGGGTATGCTCATGGTGTTTGTATTGTAATCTGACTACCGGTAGACTCGTGACGGACCGCGAGACGGGCAAGCCCAAGGGCTACGGCTTCTGCGAATACGCCGACGGCGCGACGGCGCTCAGCGCCATGCGCAACCTCAACGGCTACGAGGTCAACGGCCGCAACCTGCGCGTGGACTTTGCGGACGGCGGCGACAAGTCCGGGAGTTCTAACAATAACAACAACAGCAACAATAACAACAGCTACTCGAACGACAAGCACCACCACCCGACGAGCGTGAGTGGAGAGGCGATCATCCAAGCGATTGAGGGCGCGATCTCGCGCTTCGGGCCGCTCAAGCTCTACGACATGCTCGTGGAGCTCAAGGAGCACGCGCGCCAGCGGCCGGATCACACGAAGAGCATGCTCACGGCCAACCCCGCGCTCACGCACGCGATCATCCAGTGCTTCAAGACGCTCAACATACCGATCCCATCTTCCACCGAGATGCCACCCGCGTTGCTATCGGTACGCGCTATCATGTTGCGAGCCTATGATCTTTACAGCGTGTCAATTACTAACTGTTATATTGGATAACACACGTCAGGCACCGCCACCGCCGCACCATCATGGCCCTCCTCACATGGGTGGACGTCCACTGGGTCCACCGATGCAGCGGGGGTCACTCACTGGCCCGCCGCCAGGTCTTGGTGGAGGGATCCTGGGTATGGCGCCACCAGGGCCGCCAGGACCGCCGCCACCAGGCTCCATGGGTCCGCCACCACCTGCTGTCTCCGCCGCACCAGGAAAGCCAGGAGGCACGCGCTGGAGCGCTCGACCAGGTCCACTTGCAGGCATGATGGTTCAGCCTCAGACTCCAGGGCCAGGTATGGCTGGCCCACCGATGATGCAGCAACAGCAACAGCAGCAGCAGCCGATGTACCAAGGCCCTCCGCCGTCGATCATGGGTATGGCGCCGCCAGCATCGGCCGTACAACAGCAGCAGCCGCAGCAGACAAGTCGCGATCCGCGGCAACGCGCACGCGACCCTCGCTTAGCGAACAAGCGACCGCTCGGTGGTCCCGAGCCGGCGGGTATGGACATGAAGCGCCCGCGATCTGATGAGCACGGTCATCAGCAGTACCAGCAGCAGCAGCAGCAACAACAGCAGCCGGGCGGCACGTACGACGCAATAGCAGAACTCGCGCGCGACATGACGCCACAGAAGCTCAACATGCTCCCACCGAACGAGCGCCAGATCCTCATGATGTACATGCAGCAGCACGGCATGCCGTTCGCCAGCTAGTCACTTCGCTCGGCTGTTCAGCGAACAGCGATAAACACCAAAGACACGATGCCCAAGGTTGATAAAGTAAAAAAAAACAAAACACAGGTAACAACACAAAAAGCGGATCTTTCTGCATGGAGCCTCTCTCGTGAACTCTCTCCATGTTGCTCTCGCAGGTCATACCCAGCGGTCTCTTCTGAGAATAGTATGGCGTTTTCAAGCCGTCGCCGCTCGCCAGTTGAGTTGCCAAGGATCGGATGACGTAGCACAGACACGGTAGAGCGATGGAGAAGCTAGCGCAGCTGCAGGCGACGCTGCGTGAGATCGAGAATGGCGTGCGGCTCGAGAATCTCGACACGATTCTCGTGCGTCAGGTGCTACGGCAGGCATCGCCTCCAAATGCGAGGTCCAAGAACCAGGGCAAGCTTGTAAGCGACAAGCCTGACAGAGAGAGAGACACTGTGCTGGAGATTGAGAGCAGTGTCTCAGGCAAGGATGCGTACCGCGTGCTGCTCGAGCTGCGTAGGAACAAGAAGAAGCTCAGCAACAAGACTGAGAAGCAGCCACTGGACCCCAAGAAGAGCGATGAAGAAACAGTCTCAATAGAGCACAACCAACAAGAAATCAAGCCACCCTCACCGCCAAGACCCAAGCCAACTCTGTCGCCAGGAAAACGTGAGATCGCCATTATCCCAGAGGCCTTCACAGTCTCAGCCTCACAGGTGGAAAAGGCCCAGGAGGACATTCTTCCCACCGACCTAGAGATGCAGTTCGCGATCAAGGCCCGTGGCAAAGAGCTCCTCCACTCACAGCTCCAGGTCGAGAAGGCCACAACAAAGCTGCAGTCTCTCCTCCTTGAGTCCCAAGCAATTCTCCCGAACCAGTTCCTCTTCGAGCACAACCTCAAGGACTTCTGCCAAGAGCGGTCACTCGAGGTGATCCAGAGCCTGCTGCGCAAGTTCCAGAACCGCTTCTACGCGCTCTACTTTGCGAAATGGCGTGCTGCGATGCTTGCGTTGCGCAGAGTCGCACACATGCGAGCCTCAGCGACGATTGTGCGTGTCTGCCGAGGCCACTGTGCGCGTAAACTAGCGAAGCTGGTGCGCCACCAGCTCTCCCAGCGGCAGACGCAAGCACAGACGCTACTGGACTTCCGGATAAAGTACCGCGTACATCAGGCATTCAAGATCCAGATGGTCTGGCGCCGGTATCTGCGCTTCAAAGCGATCCGAGCCCGCCAGCAGCGCAAGCAGAGCGCTGTGTACCTTCAAAAGCTCTTTCGTGACCGGAAGCTCAAGCGCAACCAACTCGTGCACACGCTGTTGCAAGTCAAGGAAATCCGCGCGGCCATCAAGATCCAGAAGCTCTATCGTGGCCATCGTACTAGGAGAATGGTGCAGCGCAGGAGTCGCCAGCAGCAACGAGAGGCGCTCGTGGCCACGATCCTGAAGCGCAACCTGACCAGCGAGGCGCTCTTGCAGTGGAAAATGGATCGCCAGGGCGCCGCGTTCCTCATCTGCAGTCGCGCGCTGTACCCGTTCGCAGTGAAGCGCAGAATGCACCAGCTGGTCTACCTGGCTCGCCGGCAGCGCGCAGCCCAGGTAATCGCTCGTCGCGTGTGTCTTTGGTTCGGAGTGACAAAATGCAGGGAGCAGGCGGCACAGAGACAGCTTGAGAAATGGCTCGGCATGCTCGCTGTCGAGCAGCAACGAACAAGGCAGGCGGCGATTATGATCCAGAGAAACCTGAGGCGCTGGGTACAGCAGCACAAGTACATCATGGAGACCACGCGTCGCAAGAAGCTCGCGCGCAGGCAGCGAATCGCGGACAAGGAGGGCTTGAAGACGAAAAACAGGAGTGCCAGGGCGCAACTACAGCGCAACAGGTCATCCTCCAGTCTCGCTTTTCTCTCAACATCGGCATCGCCAAAAGCGCCGAAGAAGCCAAAATTCGCCAGTGCGCTCAAGGCGATTGCATTGCGAGACAGCGGCAAGCAAGAGCTCCACAATGAAGTAGTGCGCGTTCAACTTGAGGCAACATCAAAGATCCAGCATTGCTACCGGCGCCACACTCGCCATACAAGGCTCTTGAGAGCCCATTGGCGAGACCAGGCCTTGCAAGTCGAGCTTCGCGTGCTCAGACGTCGACAGGCGGCGATCGCGATCCAAAAGCGTATCCGTGGGGCTCAGGCTCGACAGCTCTTTCGCACCCTCAAGGCCCAGACACGCCTGTACTCGTATATGATGGCCTGGAAGTGGAGGAAAGCGGCTAAGTTTGCCCAGGCCGCGCACAAGATCTACCGCTGGATCAAATACAAGCGCTCGCAGCAGCTCGCGAATATTTGGCGACTCACCTGGCACAGGCAAATCGTGATGGCGACCAGGATTCAGCGGTTCGTGCGAAGACGTCTCGTGTTCAGGAGCAAACTGTCGGCTGTGCTGGCGAAGGCCAGGAGATTGGATGAGACCCAGGCTTTCTGCCATCAGGCGCTACGTGTATGCACGCAACATTTCACAGACGAGCTCATCTTCGCGTCGCTTACTCGGCCCTTTGAAGAGAGTATGAAGATTTACTTGCAAGCTCAGCATGGGCAGTCGACAGCCAGCAGCCCTGAGAACAAGACCCAGTTGGTGAAGAAATTGTCGGCGTCTACTGCTCCAGCATGCTTAGCCAATCGAGTCGCGTTTCCAATGATGCAGACCGTGTTTCTCGTCGTCTCGGGCGCCAAGGACCCAGCTAAATGGAAAGACGTGGACGAGAAGACCCTGCTCCAGACCAAGCTGGACCGCTCGCGGGTCGTCGCGCTCTTCAAGGCCGTCAACAAGCACTACCAGGGTAGCCAAAGCGTTAGCAAGAGCTCGTCGTCACCATCCAAGGTCAAGAGCAAAACCAACAACAGTGCCTTCTTCTCCATGACGGATGTAGATCTGGCGCTCGCCAAGGCTGGTGGCGCCTCGAAGCGCGCACTCACGTACGAGGAGTTCACCAAAGTGCTCCGGCTGCTTGCTGAGATGAAGCTGAGCGCCCGTGTGACGCTCTGGTGGAGCAAGTATGATGGCAGCGACGCGCAGCTGCTGAGTCTGCTCTGGGACTTTCTTTTTGTGTTGCCCGAGCTCACGCCGCTCGTGACCTATCTGCAAGCGTTTGTGGCGCAAGTGCTGCACAAGCGCTGTAAACGCATCCAGCAGCTCTTCCAACGTGGCAACAACTTGAAACAGGGCTTGCTCGTGCGGCTACAAATGCGCAAGCAACTCAAAGCGCAAGCCCAGGCTCGCGCGGTCACCCTCTTACAAGCACGTGTGCGCACGTTGCTCGCAAAGAAGCAATTGCGCTTGCGCATCCAGCAAGTGTACGAGAAGTACATTGACCCCGAGTGGGGGCTGCCCTACTGGACGAACCCGAAGTCGGGTTTCTCAACCTGGGAGAAGCCCAGGTTGCTCCGAGCTGAGGACGTTCGTACTGAGGTCGTGCCATTTCCGCCTCCAATCCTCACACTCAAGATCGCCTGCGAGGGCCAAGCCGAGTGCCTCAAGTGCGCCGAGTGGTTTTGCTACGACTGCCAGGAGTTCTTCTGCGGGAGTTGTCTGTCCAAGTTCCACAAGATTAGCAAGAGCAAAATTGTGATTGAAGACCTGGAGACCAAGGTTGAAGATAGAGCTGTCAAGGCTGGACTCCAGGTAGCCGACCAAACCAAGACGAGCCACGAGATGGAGAAGATCGCGCTCTGTGGACTCTGTCAGTTCCAGGTGGCATCCCGGAAGTGCCTCAGCTGTCTGCCAAAGCCAAGTCACATCAAGAAGAAACCGTCTACAATGCCAGTAGAGTGCTCGTCAGAGAACAATGGCAGTATCGTAGGTGACCCTGAGCGAGAGGCGCTCTTCTGCGACGTGTGCTTTGTATTCGTGCATCGCCGTGGCGCGCTCCAGGTGCACAAGTCGACCGAGTTGCTGGAGATGTGCCAGTCTTGTAACAGAGAGAGCGACGACCAAGCGCTCGATCCAGGGCCGAGCACGAAAGCCGCTGCTACTGCTGCTGTGATTGTCCCAGCGCCAGCGCGTACTGTGCAGTACGAGTGTTCATCCTGCAATACACACAGGCGTGTGTGTGGCAAGTGCGTCTCAACAAGCCACCCAGTCGAACTATGTGGCGAAGATGCGGTCAAGAAGACCCAGCTGCAGACGCGCAAGATGCTCGAGCGAACCAAGCGGATCGCGGACGAGATCAATGCTCGTGATCGCGCCGACGTGGAGAAGATGAAGCAGCGAGCCCTAGAGGCCAAGCGCGAGCGGTGCGTGCTCAAGATCCAGAAGTTCTGGCACGCCAAGGTCCCGATCTTACGCGCCAGACACATCGTCGCCAAGCGCAAGACTGCAAAGCAGCAGCACTGGCTGAGACTCAAGGAGGACACCAAGCAAGAGAAGCAGCTCGTGTACCTCTTTCGCAGCTTCTTTGGTCTCGCGAGGCCCCTGCAGACCGACACAGAAGTCAAGAAGAAGCTGCGCGAGATGAACGCGCTCCAGAGACGGCAGCTCACGATCCGTGCACGCATGTTTGGGCTCCTGGCGCACGAGTACATGCGTGTGGGCATCCCATTGCCTGGTGTCGCGAGGATCATGATAAATGGTTCCCAGGAGCTGCTTACTAGCGAAGACTTGCGTGGCTGGGTGAAGAACCGCCAGACGATTCGTCTCAAGCGGATTGTAATTGATCCAAAGATGAAGAGAGAGCGTGCACTGGAGAACCTCTCTGCTTGGTTCCACCTGAGCCACTGGGACCATACTGATCCCGTAGCAGTTGGTGAGATCGGTGGTGGATCAACTGAGATTGGTGGTGCTGAGGAGATGCTGGTGGACGTTGACGCGAAGGAGAAGATGACGGAGCGGACGATCCCACTCGCTCAACCACTGGTGGTCAACGCCGACAGCAGTACAACTGAGACTGAAAGAGACGATAATAAGGAAGATGCACCTCAGGAGCACGTGTTTGTGATGTACCTCGTCGAATACTCAATGGACCCGAGGCGCGTCGCGTGGATCAACCACTCGCTGTACGTGCTCGCTGCTGCTGCGATCATGTATGTACCTCTATGTCCTAGATATTCACTGAACCTGTGTACCTGTGTGCTACAGAGCGGAGCGCTTTTGGGCCTGGAGGCGACAGCTCTTGCTGGACCAGAAAGAGACCCGGCAGCGCACAAAGGAGGAGAAAGAGCGGAAGGCTCGTGCTGAGGCTGACTCTGAAGCTGCTTCTGCTTCAGTCTCCAGTGCGCAAACTGCTGAACCCAAGGAACCTGTGGCTATCGATCAAAGTACGACAAATGATTCTAATGATCATTGCAACGCTCCAGACCCGAGCCTCAGCAGTGAGAACTGGGCTGAAGCTCCAGCAACAGCATCGTACGATGGATACGAGTATTCAGCGCCTGCAAATAGCTATGACTACAATGGCTACGGCTACGGTGGATACGGCTACGATGGCTATTCAGAGTACGCCACCGGAGAAGCAGCAGCTTTGTCAGCAGACGAGGCCTCGACTCCGTACTCTGCTGATTCGCTCGTCGACAGCAGCGGCTACTTTTACGCTCCGGACGGGAACGCGAGCGCCTGGCAGGACTACGACTACGACTCCAGCGCCTACAACGCGACCTCCGACGCCTACTACAGCAACAGTGATACCAACAACAGCAACGCGAATGGAGAGACCACTGGTGGTGATGAGACTTCGCTTTATAGCGCACCACAAGCAGCTGACGAGTATTATCGAGGCGCGAGTGGCTATTACCAAGCCGGTGATCAGTGGAGCGACAGTGCTGGCGGCTACTACAATGGATATCAACAGCCTCAACAGCAACAAAACTATGCCGACTACGCCTATGATGCGGGTTCTGCTGTTGTACCCACTACAGATGGCTACACTGACCATCACTCCCAATCCTACCCAGGAATGGGTGGTAGTGGTGATGGCCAAGCGAACTCCTACACAATGCTTCCCACTGATGCGAGTCTGCTGACCGCCTGGGAAGAAGTGTTTGATCCCGAGACGAGCCACCTCTACTACGTCAACCGCATCACGCAGGAGACCGCATGGAAGCTACCCACTTTCTAATAACAAGAATGCGACTGAGTAACATATGAAAACGTGTAGATAGCTTATCTCTATATATCGAACGCAGGCTTGCTCTCCAGGCTGGCTCAGATGGGCTGTGGGCTTCACACTCTGGCTTTGACCCTATCCTCACTCTCCCTTTATCTCTGTCCATCGCGTCTCACACACCGCCTATCTACCTGCGGCCCTTGGTGCGCTGATTTGTGCGCTTCTCCTTGCCAGCACGCTTGCCGCCCTTGGGCGCGGCCTTGCTGGCGCCGGCGCGAGCTGCAGCCGCCGGCTTGCCACCACGAGGACCTCCACGGGGGGCACCGCCGCTCGGCTTGCCGCCGCTGCGTGGAGCGCCGCCCTTGCGCGCACCCGGGAACTGAGAGAAGTCGTTTGTGCTCTCCTTGTCGTTGCGCTTGGCAAAGCGCTTCTTGCCGCCAAAGCCAAACTTCTTGTCCTTGGACTCACGCATGTGGTTGACACGCGGCTTCTTGCTGTCCTTGGCATTGTTGCCGCCGTCGTCGCGCTTGCGCTTGTTGCTGTTGTTCTCGTTCACGATCGACTCGAGCTGCTCGTCGTTCTTGTCGTCGATGAGGCCGTTCTTGTCGCTGTTTTTTCGCTTCTTCCATTGCTTGACGGCGTCGAGCGTCTCGTTCTTCTGCTGCGTGCGCTGCTTGAGCTTCTCGGCCTGAATCTCCTTGGCGACCTTGCGGTGCGCCTGGGACTTCTTGCGCTCCTCCACAGCCGTGATCTTCTTCTGCTCGTAGATGAGCTTGTCCTTGACCTTGGCCATGTGCGCGTCGCTCTTGAGCATCTCGGCAAAGTAGTCCTCGGGGCGCTTATACGCAATGTTCTCGCGCTTGAGCCGGTCGCGCGCAAAGCGCACGCTCGCGAGTGTCTGATTGTAGAACGCCACCTCGCGCTTCAGGTCATCGTGCACGTTCTCGAGCTCAAGCGGGAACTCGCACGTGTCGAGCGTCTCGACCCACGCCAGGTTCTTCTCCTGGTTCCACTCGGCGGCGATGGCCACGAGCGCCTCGCGGTTGTAGATGCCCTTGTTCTGCGCCTCGTTGTTGGCCTCCTGCTGCTCGCGGAGCTGCTCTTCTACGAGGCGGCGCTCGATCTCGGCCTCCTCGTCCTCTTCATCCTCGCTGTCGCTGCCGTCGTCCGAATTGCCACCCTCGGCGAACGAGCTGAGCGCCGGCGTCTCGAGGATCTCCTCCTCGGCGGCCTCTTCGGCGCGCACGAGCGTGCTCAAGCCGCGTCCTCCCTTGCGGCCCATGCTGGCTGACTGTCTCTGCTTACGTGTGTGTGGACGTGCGTGCGTCTGCTGCGATCGATGGCGCCAACAACTGCTTCTTGCTGCAAATGAGCTTTTCGCGGTTGGTTGGTGCGAAGAGCTGTGGGCGGTACTGAAAGAGTCACAATAATTGTACATGGATAGGTGTCAGGTGTTTATTACTGTACGTGGAAGCGTACCGTAGCTCACAATATAGAAGACTGCTGAAGTTTTTTGTATGGAGTGAGGCGATTGATGACGAGTCGATGAAGATTCCATGGATAATATAGTGAAATCAAGTGAGATTATCGAATGTTGGTGTAATTCGAATGAGTGACATAATCAGTGACATGCGTTTTGTGACGCTGACTGTTTGATTGACAAGCATGGACATTCAAGCACAAAGTGCGAAGACCTCACGCCTCACCTCACTCATCTCACGCCCACATGCTAGATTTATGTTCAACGACACGAATTTCATGCACTAGCTGGTACTCACCACGGCACTTCGCTATCCCTTGCCCAAATAGAGCACCAGAGCTCCAGAGGTCCGAGAAAAATGTAGTCATCTCCTCCACTTTCTTCTGGAGCTCTTCGCCGCCTAGACGACGCCTTTCCTGGTGAAGAACGAGCGGCCCGTTTGGTAGGAGCCGATGAACTTGTGATGCTTGCCGCCAATGACGCTGCCGCAGGTCGGGCACGTGGTCATCTGCACGGGCGTGCCGCACTCCGTGACCAGGTACGGGTGGCGCTTGGGACACATGTACCAGACGCCGTCCCGGCGCGTGGCCCGGTAGATCATGTCCTTCTCGTCGTCCGTGAGGCCCGAGTTGGGGCTCACGGGCTGCACTGGCAGGGGTGGCGGCGTGCGTGGGGTGCTCACATGGAGGATTTCCGAGCGAGGCTTAAGAGGACAGCACGTAGATAAGACCTGGGTTAGCTTCGGCTATTGAAGTCTGCAACGCCGAAGAACTCGCATGTACCTTCTTGGACTTGGAGCGGAAGAGATCGCGCAGCCACTCTGCAGGGCTTCGCTTGGTCTTCTTCAGCGTCTCTCCAGTCATCGTGAGTCTAGTTTGCTCAGATCGCCTCTGGTCGTGATCTGTTTGAAGCGCTTCTTTCTATGAGAGCAGCGAGAGAATGAGGCGAAAGCCTCGCTCGTTTACTAGGATTTTCTTGTCATCATCGTGTTCGCTTTACTGGAAATTCTCCATCTTCACTCAGCCAGTCCATCAATGAACCATCAATCACCTCGTCGGAAAATCGCTTCAGGCCAGTGGACTTGAACCAGGTCCATGACTTGGGTTGGAGCCACGAGTGTGGCTCAAGTGCACCTCGAAGAGAAGGACCCGCGCAGCAGAGACGCCGCCTGGATCCTTGACGGCAACGTTGCGAGAAGTAAAATCGTGGCACAAGTGACTTGTAGCCAATAAGTACCAATTTGAGATCTTGAAAGGTCTCAACAGTGCTGAAGACCACACAACTTCCGAGACCAAGGCGATCGTGGGCCGCCAAAAAGACTGCTGCGTGCTGTTGCAGATGTCCATCATGAGGTCGCCTTGAGCAGCGGAGTACTACGAGGCACCTTGCGTGCCGTACACAGGCCTCGTGGCCTTCAATGTCAACCACCTGAAGCTCGAGATACTCCCCTCGTGACGTCCGTCACCGTAACGCGGAGCAGAAGATATGCGCCACGAACTGGAATGCCATGGAGCTCGTCTCTGGGGAAGGACTAGTGCCATATTAGTGGCGCCTACGCCCAGCCACAAACCCCGTGTTTGGCGGGTGGTTTCGGGCCCGTGGTCTTGAGCGTGGGCGCCCATTGAAGGCTCCAAAGACTGAAGCACCTGAACCAACTTGAAGTGAATGGCGGGAGTACCGCACTTATCGTAAACTGTACGCACTTAGTGTTAAATGGCGTCGCTTCGGAGTACAGTAGACATAGCATGAAAGTAGTTTCAGTTTAGCTTCCGAACTCTCGAGGGCAGTTTTATACCTGCGAGCTTTGCATCTTCACTCTCAGACCTGCCCTGTCGAGACCAAGTCGTTGGTCACCTCCTCTCCTCTTGAGCGAGCCTAGCGATTGCCTCACGGCATCGTGTGTGCTTGCCCAAGATCCTCTCAAATCTCTGTGGCCACCGACTCAGCCCTTGAACCTGGGCCAGCGGTTCCTCTGCCAGCGGACCAGCAAACTCCCGCTTCAGAACGAGGAGCTCACTTCCAAACTCGCCGAGTTCTGCACAAGCCACCCAGCCTCTCCACCTCTCAACCTCTCAGCCAACCATGA